>JAAXCT010001765.1:0-128631 GCA_012490785.1 Eragrostis nindensis
GTATGGTGACATCAACTCTAATATACTCTTGACTATTAAACCGAATATTGATGGAGGAGGACACTGATGAGAGGGACAAATTATACGAAAGATATGATGCACTTAAGGCCACAGAGAAGCCCTTTTACGATATTCTTGGACAGACATATCCATCTTCACCTAATGAGACACTTATCAGTAGTGACAATCAATTAGGATGTCCTCATGATAGTAGCACTTAGCCACCAAATTTCCTGATTTGCCATGCAGTAGCTTTGCCAGTGATCTTCGAGGGCCACAGGGTATGCACCTTATAACTACTGACTGGGCTTCTGAACTTGACCGCTTGTCTTTGCAATTTAGGAGAGGTGTTGAGGAAGCAAATAAGTTATATTCCCAGTATTGAATCGTTGAAGGTTGATCTGGATAGCAAGGACTTATTGTTTCCGAACAAGCAATAGAGGGAACAGTTGACAAAAGAATAAGAATGCAGGCAAAACAAACAAGCATCCTTGCTTGGACTTCGAGTTGTTGGAAGCAAGGAAGAGTAAGAGTTTAGCAATTTCAACTAATGAAACAATCCGGGATGAAACTTTGACAGTGTTCTGCTCTGCAATGGGAATCTCCATCGTGACATTGCGCACCTTAGAGAAATGATGGCAAATGAAAACGAAAGTTCACAGAATGTTCAGTGCACAGGATATGGCCAAGGCCAAGAGAATCAAGAGGTAAGCAACAACATAATGAGGCAATTGATCTGAGGGCTCTGCTCATCCAGTGTGCACAAGCGCTAGCATCTAACAATCGTCCATTTGCCAGTAAGCTACTGAAGAAGATAAGGCATCACTCTTCGCCATATGGAGATGGTTCTCAGAGGCTGGCAGTTTATTTCGCAGATGGTCTTGAGGCACGCTTGGCTGGACCCGGAGTCAAATATATGAAAAGCTAATGGGGAAACGAACAAGTGCCAAAGACATGCTAAAGGCCTATCGTCTTTTCATTGCAGCATGCCCTTTCACGATGGTAGCATACTACTTCTCCAACCAAACTATTGTTGATGTATTAGAGGGAAGACCAAGGGTGCATATCATCGATTTTGGCATTGTATTCGGCTTTCAGTGGCCATTACTAATCCAACGCCTTGCACGGCGAGAAGGTGGCCCTCCTAATCTTCGTATCACTGGTATAGATGTACCCCAGCCAGGTTTTCGCCCCTGCAAAGTGATTGAGGAGACAGGAAAGAGGTTGGGTGAGTATGCAAAAATTTCGATGTACCTTTCCAGTATCAAGGAATTGCCTCGCGATGGGAAAATATAGACATTGAGGATCTCAAAGTTGACTTGGAAGAGGTGCTCATAATCAACTGCTTGTCAGATACGAAAAATCTTGGTGATGAAACAGAAGACATAGATAGTGCACGGATAGGTTTCTGCGTATCATGAAAAGGATCAAGCCAGAGGTTCTCATTCTTGGAGTTGTGAATGGAGTGTACAGCTCCCCATTCTTTGTGCCAAGATTCAGAGAGGTTTTGTTCCATTACTCTTCGCTGTATGACATGCTCAACACTACTGTTGCTCCAAGTCACGAAGCAAGAATACTGATAGAAAAGTATCTCCTTGGGGTGGATGCGCTAAATGTTATCGCATGTGAAGGTGCAGAAAGGATTGAGAGGCCAGAGAGTTACAAGCAGTGCAAGTGCGAAGCCTCAAGGCCGGGTTCAAGCAACTTCCTATTAATGAAGAAATCCTACAGAGATCAATAAACGGAAAAAGGAAGCTTTATCATGACGACTTTGTTATTGACGAAGACAGTGGCTGGCTGGTACAGGGATGGAAAGGGAGGATAATACACGCATTGTCCTCGTGGACATCCTAAAATCAGACACTAGCAATATCAAAACAGATATTTTGCTACAAGCCTACAAGTAAGTTATACTAATAATAAAGTTATACTAATAATAATGCAGTGAGGAGCTTAGAAGATTTCAAAAATCCAAGCTAGTCATTCAGTCTTCAGCAGAATGGCTTCGAGTACAATCTTTTAAGATCATACAATAACGTGGTTCATCCTCTACATTACTTCTCGAACAATATGAATGGCATATTATACAAAGAATCCATGAGATTTGAAAAGGGACAATGTGTATCTGCTAAATTAAAAAAAAAAAATCACTATGGAAGAGTGATGCTACATGGAACTAAGGTGATATTTATCACTTGAGTAAAAATGAAACTAACCTTACTCAATAGACACTTCATATCACTTAGTGGCCCTGTTTTATCTGCCAGACTGATCTCGTCTTCTTAAAAGCGACTGCTAACTTGTGCAAAAAGAGCCCTAAAATCTTTAGTTGGTGTCCCTTCACCTTCAGGTTTTGATGCTAGATCAAATGCCTTAAACTTTGCCTCCTCGAATAGCAAGGCCTGCATAGGAAAGCCACATATGTGGGGTGGACAATACAGTCAGCACTTACCACAAGAGCTTTTCTACAGAAAGATTGAAACACATGGAATGCACTATATGGGTGGACTTTGCATTTTCTGCAGAAAAAGACATTGAGCAGTACTACAGAAATGTTTCTTTCATTGTATGAAGCTACCTGTATGCAAACTTCTGCAACATCTGCCCTGGCAATAGTTTTTGTTTCTGTTTTCAGTATCTCGTCATCCCTCCCAACAATCAACTCTCGCAAGCCACCATCTTTATCTTGTAAACCTCCAGCCCTGTGAGAAAGGACAAAAGAAGAGTATATAACCAACACATATATTTACAATTATAGCTGAACAACTCTTTGTAGGCTTGTAGCACCACCTTATAATTGTATATGGCACACCAGAGTCCGCTAGATACTGTTCCGCTTTGCGCTTCCACACCTGCAAATTAATTTAGAAAAAAAAAATAATTCAAAGTTCTCGAACACTGCAGTAGGTCAGATGATATGCTCACGGACAGCAAACATAAAGAAAATAAAATGGAGCTTTGACTATACTATGTACCAGTATATTCCCATTTCCTAACTTGTTTAATGGGTGATTTATGTCTGTTCCGCCCATGGACCCAACCAACAATTTGCTTTACACCGATGATCTTGGCTGCATAAAGATACAAAAGAATGGAATGACAGTATTCAGACACACAACAGACAATTATGTTCACCTAAAAAAGGCAGAGGACGGTTGCACCAGCCAGTTATTTTTGAATCGCTGGTACCACAGCATAGCATAAAACAGGTAGGTTTTTTTTTTTTTTGAAAGAAACGACGACAAGGGTTGACATTTACCAGCGTCTATTTGATTCTTTTGGCCAATCCAATCCACCTACAAACAATGGCAAATAACACATAGAAGATATTAGTTTCGGAGGAATTCACAAGTCGGCACAGCTAGTGCTAGCAACATCGAATGCTTTCAGTCACCTGCTCAGGAAAACACCCTTCTTCAAAGTAAAATTCGGGGCGCTGTCCTTTGCTCGGATCAAACCCCGGCTTCATCTTCGGGACCGCGCTGGTGAGGATGATGAGGGCATCAATGCCCTCAATCGCAGAGGCAATGCTTTCGGTATCTCTAATGTCTCCAATGAACACGTCGTCACTACCTCCGATTTTGCCTTTGCTCTCTTCAGTCCTGACAAGCCCTCTACCAATAAATTGGCCTGCCCTCTCCTTCAATTTCTTGTACACAATTTGGCCTGGATTGTGAGAGAGAGGAAAAGTGGAGTTTGCAATATGAATTAGGAGACTAGTACATAAACACAATGCTGAACTTGGTTCCAAGAAAATGCTTCAAAGGAAGGCCAACAACAATTTGCGACGCGCAGGGTCCAATTAAAAGTAGCATCACAATTCTAGTTCCACAAAAAGAAAACATTACAATCATAGAGATGAGGAGAGCCAAAATGAGCGGAACTGAAGGAGCACCTGTTCGGCCGCCGCGCCGGTGACGAGGATGGTAGGAGGCGACCCGCCGGCGGCCGCCGAGACGGCCAGTTCGGCCCTCCTGGCCCCCGCCTCGTGGCACTGACGTGGAAGGGAGCACTGATAGGCGGGCTTGTGAACGTAAAAGCGACCCGCGGACACGCTGTCGCCGTGGCCATGGTTCTCCGGCGAGTGAGCAACAGGCGGTTGGTTCCCTGTCTCCTTATCGCTTTCGCCGCGGATGACGGCTACCGTTTAGGCTTATTGGGCCGCATGAGGCAGTGGGCCAACCATTTCTGAGTTGGACCCCGCTTGTCAGAGAACTAATCTTTCTTTAAATGTAAATGTGATAAAAGGGTCGCTAAAAAGAAGTGATAAAAGGAAAAAAAAAACCCTTTAAAGTACCCCAACATTTTCATTAGACTGACTCCAACAACAAGAGCCTTTTTGGAGATGCAAACTGACCTTTAGCTCACTACATAGTACTTTACCTCTCCCTCCTCACAACGCCATCTCCAACAGCCACTGCATCTCCAATCTCCAATCTCCTTCTTCCTCGGCCCCGCCGCCGCCGCTTCCCCTTCCCCCCAGCCAGCCCCCGCCGCCGCCTCCACGCGCGCCCGCCTCCGCGCGAGCTCGTGCCGCCGCCGCCGCAAGCCTGCGCCGAGCCCGCCTGAGCTCGCGCCTCCGCCGCCGACGCCACCCGACCCGCGCCTCCTCACCGTGACCTGCAGCCCGCGCCAGCCCGCCTGAGCTCGCGTCGCCGCCACCGCGAGCCCGCCTGAGCTCGCGCTCTCGACCCACCAGCCCGCGCTGCCGTCGCTCCAGGTCCACCGGCGTCGCCACCAGGTCGCCACACACCTCGCGGCGGTCGACAACCGCACCACCATCACCACGTCCTCGCCGCCCCGCCCCCGAGGTCACCTTCGTCCAGCCCCTCCCCCGGCCGAGCCCCGCCGCGGCCACGCGCCGCCACGGCCACTGCCCCCAAAGTTCGGCGTCCGCGCTGCTCAGGGCGGCGCCGCCTGCCGTCGCGTCCCGCGCCATCGCCGTCGCGCCGGCCGCCGCGCCTCAACGCCCCACCATGAGCGGACTCGGGGGCGCCTGCGTGTCGGTCCCTGGGCGGGGCGGCGGCCGCCGATGCGTCCATGGCTGGACGCCGCCGTGGATCTCGAGCACGTGCGTCCGCTGCCCTCCCCCGCCGACCTTTCCTCGCCATGTCCGCGGCGCGCACTTTCACGTCGGCCTTCAGGTGCTCCTCCACGGCGCACACCTTATCGTCGGCGACTCCTCCAGCTCTGCCGCCCCCCGCCTCCCCCATGCCTAGCACCACGCCGTCCTCCTGTACACCCCGCCCCAGTACGTCCCTGCGTGGCCAATGCGCTTCAGGAGAGAGGAGATGTCTGACCCTATTGCCTGACCCTCTCTCCTCTCTCCTCCAAGGCAAAATGCCTGACCCTATTGCCTCTTCTGTTGGAGACGTTTCCAGTGTGTACAGTGGCCATGGAAGAAGCATTTTGCATTTGCATAGCAGCTGTTGGAGTCAGTCTTAGTAGACGCATATTACTATCCAACGTTAGAACCAAACAAGCAGTTGTGAAAATGATACTTCATTCTCCAACACAAAAGTCCCAAGGATAGAAAAAAAAGAGTAAACAAAAAACCTAGCTCTTACAATTTATTTAAAAATGAGTATTAATTTTATAAATACCAAAAATATACGACCTTATCACCTGTGTGCAAGTGCAACCAACCACTGGCGGAGCCACACGAGGGCCAGCGGGGGCCGTGGCCCCCCTTGTCCCAGGAAATTTTCAAAAGAACTAGTAGCATTAGTGCCCAGTTAGCTAGTGTTTACAGCCTCTGACGAATGAAGATGATAGGAAACGAAGAGGTCTGGTCCATCTGAGCCTTGACGCTTAGTAGTCCTAATACCAAAGTGACCAGCAAGAAGGCTAGTACTAGGCTGCTCTGTGCTTGATTTCAGTCCACATTAACAGGCTGCTGTCTTCTCCTCCCGATTCCCAATTCCTGATGGATTCGATTCGATACCTGTTGGCGATTTCTAGCATACCATTTTATATGCCAACTGCGCCTTATT
The DNA here is from genome assembly GCA_012490785.1 of Eragrostis nindensis. Taxonomy (NCBI): domain Eukaryota; kingdom Viridiplantae; phylum Streptophyta; class Magnoliopsida; order Poales; family Poaceae; genus Eragrostis; species Eragrostis nindensis. The sequence goes on from JAAXCT010001765.1 coordinate 5,994, forward strand.
TAGAGCATAAATGTCATCATTATAGACCATTAACCTTTGATAATAGCACCATATTTGTATATATGTCGTTCTGGAGCTTTATTGCAGAAACCGATGAAAAGGACGACATTCTGGACATTGAGGCTGATCTGAACCTAAAGAGAAGAGAACCAGCAGAAAAGGCCTACTGTGCTGATCGGCACAGCACTGTGCCGACCGGCACAGGGGACCCCAAGGCCACCGAAGCTGGCCCACCATTCAGTTTATTCTAGAAGGAAGTTATCCGAACCAATCTTGGGAGATATTCGTCACAAAGAGATAAAAGATACTCGAACATTTGAAAGAGCAATACAAGACTTGATCTCGAAGAAAACTGATTGGAAGGCCCACATGGAAGCTACCTAGGACTTCGGAACCGACTTAGGGAGGAAACCGAGCTGGACACGAGGTGTGCCGATCGGCACAACACCTGTGCCGATCGGCACGAGGACTCTTTTCCCGAGATCCTCTTCCTTTCTGATGTACAGCCCTATATAAACTTGTAAAGGCCCTAGGGTTTCGGGATCCGCCGCCAGAGGGACAACACAGCTAGTAAGTTTAGAGCCACCGGGGCTTTGCCCCGTTCTTCATGTTCTCTAGTTGTTGATCAAGAACCATCGGTGCTAAAGAGGTGATCCATCGAGGTAGGCCAATTAGATGGTGATGTATCTTGCACTATGTATTATCGAAGTATGGTTGAATATGTAGATGAATGGTTTTGATTATTGATTGCCTGGATTTTATGGTCTTTACATGCACTTGTTCCTACGCTTAGTGACGACTAAGTATTAGATATTATCTTAATTGTGGTGGCAATAAGAGGTGAGGGATTCAATCTCTCACTATCTCTATTGTGGTTAAGGTAGTATTGGGATCTTGTAATGCGCCATAATTGGACGTTGTCTCCGTACCTCCATAGCCGCTAATGCATACGCGATGATCCTTGAGATGATGTAGAGTAGGAAGAGGCGACCGATTAAGACGATTGGTCGTGACAGGGCTCGTCGGAAAATAGTCTCAACCTATCGATCTTCGGTTATCAATAATTGAGTAATTCCGTTTATGATGCTATTTGGTTAAGCTTTTTGGTTACGATCTCAACTAGCAGACTTGGCTAACTTACCCCCACGATCTAATCAGGTTTCCTATGCTGTTCGGACAACACTTCAGTCAACTTAGCCTTCGTGCCGACCGGCACTTCCCCTGTGCCGATCGGCACGGCCCCCAGTTTTCCCAAAACTCACGCTCACGCTCACTAGAAAGCCTGGCTAACTCTTTTACTAATGATTCTGCTTAATTCCCATTGGTCCTTGTGGTTCGATTAAACCTTGGAATACTCTTCTGGGGGAAAAAGACTACAACTGTACACCGTGCTCTTGCGGTATATAAGTGGGTGCGTAGATACGACCAACAAGCTATCTTTTTCTGGCGCCGTTGCCGGGGACCTTTGTTCGAATTAGGCATTATTTGAAGTTTGAGAAGTTGGCCACGGTGCCGATCGGCACACCTGTGTGCCGACCGGCACATCGCGCTTTCTTCCTTTGATTTCTCTGTTTTTTCCAGTACATATGTCCTGTTTTATTTAACAGACAGGTATGGACGGCGCTAAGTCGAATAAACCCTTTAATTACCTCGATGATCTAGAGATTCTCTTTCGCAAGCGTAAGGCGGAAAAGAAAAGCAAGTCAGTGGGAGACAAAGAAGACAACAGCGAGCCACTCAGCCCGAGGGCATTGTTTGCAGCTTTAGAAGAAGACAAGGGAGAAGAAGTTCTAGAAGTAGAAGACATGGCAGACGCAACACCAATAGCTAATCGTCTCAAGCCTGCCTTAGACAATGTTATCAAGACTGAGTTTGCTGCACGAGCTCAACCCTTTCAGCTGGAGCGCTATATGTCTTTGGTTGGTCAACAACCGTTCACAGGTTCTGAAGATCCTAATATGCATTTGCAACACTTTCATGAAATCTGCAGTACCTTTCAATTGCAACATATGAATGCCAATGAAGCCAAGGTGCGATTGTTCCCTCTATCTCTTATTGGGCGTCCTAAGCAGTGGTACCATGGGCTACCTACTGCGACCAAGATTAGTTGGGATCAACTTTCTGCAGAATTTTTGGCAAAGTACTTCCCTCCAGGCAAGACTCAAGCTTTGAAGAACAAGATCCTTGGATTCACTCAACTTGCTGATGAGAGCGTTGGAGAAGCATGGAATCGATTCAATGAGTACAAGGATGCTTGCCCGCACAATGGTCTTGCTGAATGGGAGCTAGTGGAAAGGTTCTACACGGGTTTGAATCTTTTGTCCCGACAACACTTAGATGCTTCGGCTGGAGGATCGTTTTTGGACAAGACACCCGCTCAAGCCACAACCTTGATCAAGAAGATAGAGCAAAGTCAATCATGGGTTAGTGAGAGGGAAAGTAGAAGCCTCCAACCTTCCACGGGAAAGATGAAGAGTGTGGTGGAAAGAGCTTATGATGAATTGCTTATGGACAAGCTTGACACCATACAAAGGAGATTGGACAAGATTGATCATATTCCCAAGAAGAGACCGTCAAGCTAGCGGAAGCCCGTTCCACATGTAAAGAATGTGGAAAACTTGGTCATGTGAGCAAGGATTGCCCCGAGGATGTAAAGATGCTCAAGTATGTCAAGAGCCAAGGATGGAAGACTCCATATCAGCAACAAAGGAGTAGCTTCACCCCGTCATCTTCTATGCAAAATGCCATCCCTCTTCGTATTCAATGCCAAGAGTTCTTTCAAGCTCAAGAGAAGGTCAACAAGGACACTCAAGCTAAATTTAAGGAAGTTGATCGTGTGCTTGAAACCATCAATGATAAGGTCATCGAAGTGGGAAGTTCTAATCAGCAAATTCTCCAATTCATGAAGATGATGGAGAAACAAATGGCCCAATTGGCGGAGTCGGTAAAAAGCGAGAAAGGAGCTCTTCCTGGTAATACCCGCTCTGCAGAACAGCTGAAATCCATCGAGACGAGGTCTGGGAAGCAAACTGAAGATCCGAAGTTTGCAGCTGGAGCAAGACGACCTCGTGCCGACCGGCACGACGCTTGTGCCGATCGGCACGCTACAGTAGACGGTGCCGACCAGCACACAGAAGGTGCCGATCGGCACACTGAAGAAATTGACCTCTCGGGTCTGAAAAAGGGAACTGAGAACAAGGAACACGGTCCTGCGACCTTTCTGGATACGCAGCTGCTGACCAAGACAGAAAGGATTCGACATCATGATGAGCAATTCTCCAGGTTTGTCGATATTATGAAGAAGTTATATATCAATGTTCCGTTCCTTGATGCTCTTCAAGTGCCCACCTATGCCAAGTACATAAAGGATATTATGCAAAGCAAGAAGTCCTTAGCATCAGAAGAAGTAGTGAAGATGACAAGGGAGTGCACTGCAGCTATTAATGACATTACACCAGAAAAGAAGCCCGACCCCGGATCTCCTAGTATCCGGTGTTTGATTGGAGCTCAAACCTTTGAAGGGGCTTTATGCGATCTTAGAGCAAGTGTAAGTGTCATGCCTCGCTATGTCTTTTGCAAGTTTGAATTTGCCAGAGTTGGAGCCTACGGCTATGTGTTTGGAGTTGGCCGATCAATCGGTTCGCTATCCCAATGGAATTGCTGAAGATGTGCCTGTCCAGATTGGTGATCGTATAGTTCCTGTGGATTTTATTGTGCTTGATATGGATAGAAGGACAAAGACTTCATTGATTTTAGGCCGGCCATTCTTGAGGACAGCGAAGGCAAACATTGATGTGGGGAGTGGAAAGATAAGTTTCGACATAAGCGGAGCCTCCTACACATTCAATTTTCGCCCCAAGAGAGGAAAAGCCATACGGAATCCAAGTGGGTTGAGAAATATAAGTCTCCGCACCATAAAGCAATCGAGGGTAATTGGAGGAAGGACATGTCCTATCATTGAAGGAGAAGAGACAAGAGAACCTTGTAATGTCGTAATGTTTTCCCGTAGAGCGACGTTAAGGAAATGAATTTACGGGGAGGTCAAGCTCTCAACCTTTTCAAAACTAAGAGCGCTTTTTGGGAGGCAACCCAAAGTCCGGGGAGCGAGTCATAGGGCGCATCTTTGTGTTAGTGCTTTCGGGAGGGCAACCCGTGAATTAGAAAAGTGCTAACCGGGAGGGCAACCCGACCTTTAAATTGTTTGCTTGTAATCCACAATAATGCTCCCGGAATAAAATTTGTTAGTCCAAGTGTTTGTTTTAACTTTTGTGTGAACACCTGCGCTGTCTGTTTACTTTCTGCAGTTTTTGTTTTTGTATTTCGCTTGTTCGCTAACAGCGCAGGGAGAAAAGAAGCAAAAAGAGGAAATTCTGGAAGGTGCCGACCGGCACAGTTTGTGCCGATCGGCACAGGTGCAAGCACGCCAAATCGTGCTCTGGGTGTTACCCCGAACTGGAGATGCAAATTAATATGGGGGTAAAATGAAGAAATATGCGGAATATTCGAGGAAGGAAGATGCGGAAAGGTAGGTGCAATAATTGTCCCGAGAATATTTCCGTGCTTTTGGTATTTTTCTGTGTCGCAGAGATATACTGGATGATTCTTGCGGAAGAAGGAGGCACTGGCGGAAATTTGGCTCGGTTGCCGACCGGCACGGCGGCGTGCCGATTGGCACAGCTTTGAAACGCCACCTCCAGGAATCTTGATGCTACAGGAAGCTTGACATCCACAAGAAAATTTGAAATTTTGGCGACACAAAGCAAAGAAGTTTTGAATCGGGCACGGACTCTGCTGCGCCGACCAGCACCGCTCCGTACCGACCGGCACGGAGTTCAAGAATTCGAATCGGATCATCAGAGTCTGCTCACATTGGAAGGAGAAAAAATCACTGACGCCCATGCAGCTGCCGAGCACAGGGGGAACACCGCACACCCTGCCTTGGGATGGAGCAAAGGTGCCGACCGGCGTGGTCTTCGTGCCGATCGGCACCACTGGGAAATTCAAATTTCGAATTCGCTCCCCTGTTTCCCGACATGAGACACTGTATGCAGCACGGGGAAGAGGAAAAGAAATTGCGGAAGCCAAGGCGCGGGGGAATCAGAGCAAGTTTGAACGGTGCCGACCGGCACGGAGGTCGTGCCAATCGGCACATCATGGGAAAGCCAAACTTTTGCAGGTATACCCCTGTCTCCCGACATGCGACACTGTATAAGGCATGGGGAAGAAGAAAAGAAGGCGTGGCAGCCGAGGTTCGACGGAATCCACGAAATTTTGAAATGTGCCGGTCGGCACGGCACTGTGCCGACCGGCGCGCTCGTGGAATTCGAACCGGCGCGGGTTCCTTCTCTTGGACGACTTGGAGAACTATAAGAGGGGGCACTACCTCCTCCATTTTCGCCACAGCTTCCTGGTAACCTTCTCCACTCCTCCACTTCCTCCATTTACGCAATTCGTTTCCATTCTTTCGCAGGAAATGAAGGGGTTCGGTTCCACACTCAAGAGCGCCGGCAAGAAGATTCGCCGGGGGTTCAGCTCCGGCGGATCGCATCACTCCGGTGGATCACACCACTCCCGGCGGGTCGCACAACTCCGGCGAAAATAACTCCGGCAGCGACTCCGGCTCCTTCATCTCGGCGCGAATGGCAAGTTCGGCGGGCTATGATAGCCCCGAGCTCTCCGTCGAGATGACACCGCCACGAGGGCGGGATGACTTCTACATCGCCCACCGCGACATCGGCATCCCTCGAGGACCAAGGCCGCGCACGAGGAGCGCGACCGCCGCCGCCGCCGCGGCAGGCGGATCGTCGATGGAGGCTGAGTCACGCGAGCCGGCATATGTACCACGCGCGCGGTTCGGGAGGGGTTCACCCTCACAAGCATGGAGGAGGAGTTCTACTACACCAACATCCGCGGCCGCATCGTCTCCAACATCGACATGGACGAGGAGTTCCTCTCCAAGGTCGGGGTATGGCCGGACCTCCAACAATGCCTCCTCAATCTTGGGTGGGAGACCCTCCACGATCAAGCGAGCAGCTTCGACATCGAGCTCATCACCGAGTTCATCACCACTATGAGCCGCGAGGTGGACGAGCAAGGAAACGACAAGGTCAAGTTCTGTGTGCGGGATGAGCCATACTCCATCACGATCGAGGGCATCTCCGATGTACTCGGTTTTGATAGGGAGGCCCCCGTATACGGCGCGGCGACTACGGAGATGCTCGACACATTTTGGGGCCGCATCGCCGACGCGGACGAGCGAAAGAGGGGGCACATCAAGAACCCCACGATCCAAATTCTTTACCGGTGGATGGCCGCACGCACCACCGGCCGCCTCGACACCACCAACATCTCCGAGCCGGATTTGCATTGGCTCTACAACGCCATCGCAAGTCCGTGCAAGTGCAACCCCGTCATGATGATGGTGGGGAGTTGGTTTAGCCAAAGGGCCAACCCTAAGGCGAGACTAGCTTTTGGAGGCTACCTCCAAACAATCATCTTCCAAGTCACCGAAGGTAACCTCATGATGAAGGAAGATTGTTGGATAAGGCCGGCGCTCATTGACGAGTCCATGGTGCGCGGGAAGACCATCACGGGAAGCGCCAAGCTCCGCTACTACGTATGCGGCACCGGCATCAAACTTCCCTGCCCCGAGCTCGCCCTTTTCCTCCCGAACAAGATCGACGGAGGGAATTGGCTCGAGGCCGACCTCCGCAAGCGACACAAGGTGACAAAGACCAAGCGCGGGAGGAAAGAGGTCGTCGGGCAGTCTTCGGCGAGCGCAGCAGCGGACTGGGACAGTTGGGAAACGGCACCAGCTGCGCCCAGCCAATCGGCTCAGCAAGCACCCGTGCCGATCGGCACGGGCTTCGTGCCGGTCGGCACAGGCACCGTGCCGACCGGCACCAACACCAGGTACTTCGGTATGCCCCCTGTCTACCCTCAGCACTTCCAGGGGGCACCCTACTATGCTCCTGCAGGTCTTCCGGGGGCGAACTTTGCCCCTATGCATCGATACATTGATAACAACGTTCAATACGTTGCACGCATCGACAACTTGGCGGGCGAGATGCGGAGCAACACCGACGCGATGATCGATGAGTTCGCAAGATTGGAGGCGGCGTACTACGGCTTCGACTACACGCAACCACCTCCATTCGATGGGTAGTGTGTTGTGTACGGCACAACTTGTATCGGTTTCCCGGTTTGCGTTTTTCTTTCCCTTTCGCATTCTCTTTTTATATATTTACTTATGTGTGTGTGAGCGGGTTGGGAAACCATGTATCGGGTGTGTTTAGTTTGTTTGTGTGCTTTTATTCATGCATGTGTGCTAGTAGTCTAGTTTTATTTATGCAAGTGTGCTAGTAGTGTGATACATCATCATGTAGCCCGCGCTTTCAAATCCAATATGATGATGATCTTTATGCTTTATTTGAAAAATGATACAAGTATGTATGTCTATCTTGAGAAGTGTTAATGATAATCGAGCGATGTTGAGCATAAATAAAATTTCGAACTTTCACTATAATGTACTCGGCAAATACTTCATATGTGGCGTAGTTCGTTTCAAAGATTCCCATGCAAGTAATAAAAAGATCAATTTTGGATGACATGACCTAGTACCTATTTCTTTATAAAATTCAAATGTTCTTATTGTGAGCTTTAGAATTACTCCGTATCATTTGGTTATGCCTACCAATGCCAAATATATGTGACTCAATTTAAGCCTTTGCTAAGTAGAGACTATGATTGATGATTGAGCTCGGTTAAGATTTAATTCTTAGGGTATGAGACTTGAAAAATTAGCCACATCTTTCGCGTATCGTGTTGATTTTCTAGCCTTATTCCCACTCGAGCTATGCAAATTACCGCATTGGAATTATGCATAATTCGCCGAGTATCTGATACTTGAGAACCAAATTTCTTGATTCAAATATCAATCCTTGACCACATCCTACTGTTTTCTTAGCTACACATTTGACACAGCAGTTCAAATGAAAAATCCAGAGCGAAATCGGCAGGTACAGACAATGTGCCGACCGGCACAAAAAGAAAAAAAATGAAGAAGAAAGAAATAATAATAAAAAAAAATAATAAAGTCTGTACCTTGTGCTGTTTTGCTCGGGACTAGCAAAAATTTGAGTGTGGGGGGAACAGTGAATTCCCTTAAATTTTTATCATCGATTAGTAGCCAAGAATTTCATTTTCCAACCATGTACACAATTCTTTGCATTCGATATCCTTCGAAAATGCCAAAAGTTTCTGATAGATATGCAAAGAAGAAAGGACAGCTTTGTCACCTGTTTAAAAAGATTACTTCTCTACTTGTTATTGTTCATTCACACAGGTATATCCACTATTCTAAAGGTGTGAGTTTCTTTCTCAAAATTCAATTCCCAATAGCCTTTTGACAAGTCTCAGTAAAACCAATTAGAGTTATTTCTTAGCTTTGCAATATGTTGTTGATTTATGTCTATTTTCCTTGAAATTCCTCACCAAGCTACTCATATGGCCTTACACATAAATATCGATAAAATAGGATAGGATGTCGAGTGATTTTAGGTGAGTGATTGAAGTTGAGTTGTTCATTTGACCATTTGAGAAGGATAGTTCTTTTGCTCGCAATGCTTTTTGGTGATTCACATAAGTGGAAAAGTCATGTGCATCAAAGTTGAATATTTTCAAGGTTTGCTTTGGGAAGTGCCCTTTCATGTTCAATACCTATTTTGTGAACATGTTTGCTGAATACTAAATTGATTTAATCTCACAATGACTAAATGCTCAGCTCGTGAAGATTTGAAATACTTTTATGATTGATGTGACTATATGCAAGTTGATTTTCATTCTTGACTTTCCTCGGGACGAGTAAAGGTTTAAGTGTGGGGGAGCTGTTGGCGATTTCTAGCATACCATTTTATATGCCAACTGCGCCTTATTTAGAGCATAAATGTCATCATTATAGACCATTAACCCTTGATAATAGCACCATATTTGTATATATGTCGTTCTGGAGCTTTATTGCAGAAACCGATGAAAAGGACGACATTCTGGACATTGAGGCTGATCTGGACCTAAAGAGAAGAGAATCAGCAGAAAAGGCCTACTGTGCCGATCGGCACAGCACTGTGCCGACCGGCACTGGGAGCCCCAAGGCCACCGAAGCTGGCCCACCATTCAGTTTATTCTAGAAGGAAGTTATCCGAACCAATCTTGGGAGATATTCGTCACAAAGAGATAAAAGATAATCGAAGATTTGAAAGAGCAATACAAGACTTGATCTCGAAGAAAACTGATTGGAAGGCCCACATGGAAGCTACCTAGGACTTCGGAACCGACTTAGGGAGGAAACCGAGCTGGACACGAGGTGTGCCGATCGGCACAACACCTGTGCCGATCGGCACGAGGACTCTTTTCCCGAGATCCTCTTCCTTTCTGATGTACAGCCTTATATAAACTTGTAAAGGCCCTAGGGTTTCGGGATCCGCCGCCAGAGGGACAACACAGCTAGTAAGTTTAGAGCCACCGGGGCTTTGCCCCGCTCTTCATGTTCTCTAGTTGTTGATCAAGAACCATCGGTGCTAAAGAGGTGATCCATCGAGGTAGGCCAACTAGATGGTGATGTATCTTGCACTATGTATTATCGAAGTATGGTTGAATATGTAGATGAATGGTTTTGATTATTGATTGCCTGGATTTTATGGTCTTTACATGCACTTGTTCCTACGCTTAGTGACAACTAAGTATTAGATATTATCTTAATTGTGGTGGCAATAAGAGGTGAGGGATTCAATCTCTCACTATCTCCATGGTGGTTAAGGTAGTATTGGGATCTTGGAATACGCCATAATTGCATGTTGTCTCCGTACCTCCACAGCCGCTAATGCATACGCGATGATCCTTGAGATGATGTGTAGAGTAGGAAGAGGCGACCGATTAAGGCGATTGGTCGTGACAGGGCTCGTCGGAAAAGAGTCTCAACCTATCGATCTTCGGTTATCAATAATTGAGTAATTCCGTTTATGATGCTACTTGATTAAGCTTTTTGGTTACGATCTCAACTAGCAGACTTGGCTAACTTACCCATGATCTAATCAGGTTTCCTAGGCTGTTCGGACAACACTTCAGTCAACTTAGCCTTCGTGCCGACCGGCACGTCCCCTGTGCCGATCGGCACGGCCCCAGTTTTCCCAAAACTCACGCTCACGCTCACTAGAAAGCCTGGCTAACTCTTTTACTAATGATTCTGCTTAATTCCCATTGGTCCTTGTGGTTCGATTAAACCTTGGAATACTCTTTTGGGGGAAAAAGACTACAACTGTACACCGTGCTCTTGCGGTATATAATGCGTGCGTAGATACGACCAACAACACCGAAAATTCCCGATTGTTCTGGCAGGTTCATGACCCTAGTGCGGCTACGGCGCGAGGTTATCCGCCATTAAGACCCACTCGTCGCACGGGCTGCCGCTGCATTGCTCGTCTCTTCGCATCCGTGCTGCTCATGCTTCCGAGCCTCGGCTCCTCCCACGTCCACTCCAACAGCCCTCACCGTGCTCCGACATAGCGCGGCCTTGACACCAACAGCCCTCACCTTGACTACTGTTTCACGGCCCCTCCTATGGTTTAGGGCTGGCCCCGTCACCGCAACCAACAATAAGTGTGTGGCTGAGGCTGACACGTAGGTCCAAAGTGACAGAGTTGTAGGTTATGCAACCATGTGCTCCTTTTGGCCATATATATTAGCAAAAAACATCTCCCTTTTGTTCACAAAATATAAGCACTCTATGTGGGACCCACATAAACATTCACTCATCCAATCCCTCCCTCCCTCCCTCTCCTAATCCCTCAGCCTCATCACCTTTTGTCTCGAAACTTCCCCCTCCCTTGCGAATGAGCGCACACCCAAATCCACACGCAAGGACAGTGACGAGCCCACGCGGCGGAGGATCGACAACGTGAAAATGAGGCAGGTGCCGCCAGGGAGGGCAGCCTTGAGGCGTGTGCAGCCAACGAGGCCGGGCAGCTACGTCGAGGACTATCTCCAACCCTTTGGGCTTGGCCAACGGCTTTTGGTGCTCGATGTCTCCAAGATGCGACAGATCTATGGCGATTGGTGGGTTGCAAAGCATGGCAGCGTCTTGAGGAGCGACAACAGGTGACATCGTGGCATGCGCGACCAATGTGTCTTAGATGGATCTCGGTGGCACGGCGAAGAATTTTGTCGTCCAACTTATTAGTTACACGGTCCAGACTAGCTGCATGGCTTTGGCGGTGCGACCAAAGATGTTGTCTTCAAGCTTAGTGCCTCAATGCCTCATTTGGATGTCGTACCGCTTCTTTATGAGTTGGCGGTACCGCGAAGCGATTTATTATTAGAGGTAGCATGCATTTTCTCTTCGATGTTGGTTTTTCATCAAGAATGTTATCTGTTTATACAGATGGACTGATGAAGGATAAGTATATAGTTAGAGATAAAAACACTCGAGAACACATATCTTATTAATTGTCTTTGATATATCTTTCTTCGACAATTCAAAATTTTCAACATATATGTCAGTCACCGTAGATATTTAGAGGGAAAATACTTTGTACGCCATTGGCTTAAACTAAAACTCTATTGTATGCCATCCTAAACCCACATGTTATTGACACAACGGTCCCACCTGTCATTGAGACAACGATGACATACGAAGTATTAAAAGTTTTTTAGGCGGAATCTATACTCTTTATATACCACAAACAAAAACTGGAAAAGCAGCAAGTAAGGAGTGACCGGGAAGGAGCGTTTGGTTTCCTTTCGGAACAGAAAGTGGCTGTGGTATTGGTGCTCCTGGTTTGTCCGGCTCCGGTGGATCGAGCTCAGTTACCAGTCCGGGTGTTAATGCGGCCGAGACAGTTAGCCACAGCCCAGCCGTTTGCAAGCTCACACCACACCGCCAGCCCAGACACGAGACCTGTGCCACTGCAAGATGGGCCCCGGCCCTGTTCTTCGATCGTCTTGACTTGATTAATTTGCCACCCTGCCTTGCCTGCTACTGAGTAACTGAGTTACTCTATTATTCACTACTAGCTAGCTAGCAGCTTGTTCTCGTCTACCTCTCTTATCATCCAATCCATAGGTAGGAGTGAATACATCATATTTGTTTAGCACAATCTTAGAAGGAGGGCATGGAGGATGAGAGTGAGAAGAAGGAGGTGAAAAAGCATCTGATGAGGAGCAGCAGCGGCAACAAGAAGGCGGCCGCCGGGTTCCATTTCCGGAGCATGAGGCCTGGCTGCAGGAGACGGCCTTTCTCGACGCCGACCGAGACGGCGGCGGTGGACAGCGGCAGCGCCCACGCTGCCGCGCAGCTGCTCAGCAGGAGCTGCTCATCCACCGCCTCCGGCGATGATGTTGACGGAGGCGTGAAGAATTCGAAGCAGGGTGGTGCAGCGCCGGCGCCGGGCAGGAAGAAGGCAGCAGCTGGTGGGGTGGGCGCGCGGCTGTCCCAGAAGCTCAAGGAGGAGCGGGCGCGGTTCTACATCATGCGCCGCTGCGTCGCCATGCTCGTCTGCTGGCGCGACGACGTCGACAACTAGCCGGCCACCTCTCCATGGTCATCAGCAGTCGTCCTCCTGCCCTTTCCATGCATGCGTCGCGTCGCCTCCTTCATTTCCTTCCTCGACTTTGGGCCGGATGAGACTAGCTAGCTTCTTCGATTTTCATTATGGCTTGTTGCTTAATTCTCGGTCGTTCATGGTATATTGTTGCTGAAATGCAAATTCACAATTCAGATGCAAACCTTCTTCTTTCTGAGGAAGCTACGCCATGAACGGTTTTAGAGTTCATTAGTACATCCTAGATTTGTGAACAAAGACGTGAGGATAGCTAGATGGGTACAAAATGGGCAACGTTACAATCTGTTCCTCACTCATCTTAAAAAGGAAACCATTGGGGCGGTCTTTTCCGCACCAACCGAGTTTTTTATTCTCCCAATCACGTAACTCATGTTTGATTCTTGAGTCTTGGGAACGGTTGGCCCACATCATGACATCGGAGGCTGCCAGGCGGGCAACTTGGCCTAAAGTTAGGAATTTTTTGAGCAAAATAAAAGTTAGGGATTCATCCCTAACATTATAATTTTGATTAGTTTGTTGTTTAATTCTTGATCGTTCATGGTATGATGTTGCTGCATGCAAAGGATTTTGGTTACACTCATTCAGAATTTAGATGCAAACTTTTTTCTTTCTGAGGGAAGATACGGTAGGCCAAGGTTCGATCTGAACGGTCTTAGAGTTCATTACATCCTTAGATTTGCGAACAAGCATTAAGGATAGCTAGATGGGTACAAAATAAGGTATCCCTACGTTACAATCTATTCCCCACTCCCCTTAAAAAGGAAACCGTTGGGGTGGTCATTTCCCCACCGACCGAGTTTTTTTATTCCCCCAATCACGTAACTCATGTTTGATTCTTGGGTCTGGGAAACGGTTGGCCCACATCATGACATCGGAGGCTGCCAGACGGGCAACTTGGGCTAGAGGTAGGAATTCATCTCTTATAATTTGTTGTTAATTAAGGTTCTATCCATTTTCTTTGAACTGGATGACACTTTATGTCCGTATGTCCGGGATGCGGCCACTCTTGACCGGGACCGCCGGATAGTCCTTACCACGGCCCTCACAGTGGTCTTTTGGACTCGAACGGCCGGTGACTGCTGGATAGTCCGTACCACTGCCCTTAAAGGGGTCTTCTAGAACATTCGGAAGAACCATAACAACAAAGTGTTCAGAGATAAAATATTGACTCTGGCCCAAGCGGGCCACATTTTTTTTAGCAGTTTTATTATCCAAAATAATGGTCATTCTCAAATCATTAGTTTTATTCGGCAGTGTAGATCTGATCTCAAAAATCCAGTACTAATTAACGGCCAATATTTATCAAATTGAAGATAATATTGAAAAAAAAAAATGAGAGTGATAAGACTTTCAATATGTAGTTTTATTATCATAAATAAAATTAGTAATATGATTAATCTTTGATGTTTGTTAATCTAGTAAATAATCTGTTCATTATTATTAGTTTTTATTGGGCCTCACAGTGGTGTGCTAGCCTGATACCTGTTTTTCATGGTATAACACGTAAATTCTTTAATTAATAGTGCAATTAGAAATCTAGCTATCCTTAAACTTATGATCATTAGTTTTGAGAAACTAATGATTATGATTCTGGATATAAAATTGCTCATTCTTTTCCTCGTATCTTGGATACATGCAAGTTGCATGCGTCGTTGAACTGTGCGTGGATCAACCTAAGTAAAAGTATCGTGCACAACGGGCAGGGGCTAGCTGATCGGTTTATTAATTACTAGTGGAACAGCAAAAGCTAACTACAGGGTGTATCCAGCCATGCAGGCTATCGAGCTGACGTTGTGCATGCATTGATAATACATACGTTACATGCACTACAGGGTATATGCAGGCTAGCGAGCCAGCTGTGACAGGCAGATATATATCGAGCTAGCTGTGACTGAGGGAAGGCATGAGCAGTTTAGGAGTGAAGAGCTCACGAGACTAAGGTACTGGTTTGGTTGCTAGAGGAGAGCTCAAATTTAGCTGATTGTCTATTTGTCTGTTGCAGCCGCAATCATTTGTTGGCTATCACCATGGTAGTGTAGGTTGATGGGAAGCCGAGAGATCTCGGATTGGTAACCTAAAATACAAGCATACATTCCTTTGGTGTGTCATGTCCAAAGTGGCGCCATGTGGCATGATCAGATGCTCATATCTCTAAAATATGTACTCCGTTGAGTGGTGTCACTGTGATGTGCCAAAACTAGAGACTATTGTACGTTTGACCCGTGGACCTGAAGCACCCTAAGAAAAGGGGAGAGCGAGCTGGCCCCTTGCCCATATGTTGAAGGTCCGTCGTGATATGTGTGAAACTGTTTTGGGTTGGCTGCCACTGCCAGACGATGCTAGATGACGATATATAGAGAGAAGTGGACATCCCTTGAGCTATGTAAATATTTTGATAATGAGAGTGAAGCTGTAGCGGTCACCGTAGTGCAAGAGCTGCATGCAATGAATAAGGATATCTCAATAAATCACCAGAAAAAGTGGTCATAGTCGAAATCTAGACGTCAGTAGTTCATGGCTTCGAATATGTGAACAGTAGGCCTCCCTCTACCTTAGAGGAAGACTCAAAAGACGAATATGAAAGCCTAGAGGAAGATTATATCTTGTTGTGATGCACTATTTTCCATTTGCATTGATACAAGATCTTTGGATGCTTGTATCAATTTGTCAGCTTATAAAAAATCGTTCGATTGTAAGATCATGCGTACTCGAGGAAAGAAAGGGTCACTATATTTGCTTTTCGCAAAAGGAAATGTCACTATATTTTGAGGCGAACTGCAATGTGATTACACCAGCCTGAACAATTTTTATTACTCAAAAGCATAGGAGTAGAAAGATTTACATGATGCCCAAGCACAAAGCGGATAATAATCCCAAGAAGAAAAGAAATAACAACAGAGAATTAATGAGACACCGAAAACACAACAATCAACAGAAACCAAGACCAACATGCTTGCGGGGTTCGCAAAGGCCAATGTGCTCTCACACCACTCCTTGTAGCTACGTACGCCGATCCGCCACACATACTCACCTTCAAGGCAGGATCCAGTGACTAACACACATGCAGCAGACAGGTCACAAGGCACTTACATTGATCTGCCACATCAGCACTTGAAAGAGAAGGTTTGGTTTCTTTCTCTTTTTGTAGGGCGAAAAAGGTTTGGTGTCTATATACCTCTGCACAACACACAAGTGTAGGAAGCGGTGCAAGGTGTGTACATATGGCATGTAGCTACTTGTCGATCTGTCCGAGCTTGCCGAGGCCGTTGCAGTTGGGGCACACAATCTGGGCTTCGTCCTTCCTTGCGGCGTTGGCTCGCAGCGTCGCCCCGGACTTGCGGATGAACCCCGCGCCGTCGCACTCCGGGCAACTGATCGATCGTCCAGAACGAGAGTTTACGTCAGGATGATGCAAATAATTGCAATGATGGATGGATGGAGGAGCTAGCTAGTAATAACTGAAACATCCATGATGGAGCGGAGCGCACAGGATGGCAAAAAAACTTACGTGTCCTTGCGCGCGAAGAGGATGGGAAAGGCGGTTCCGACGAGCGCGACGGCCACGGCGCCGGCGATGAGGTACGTGTTGCCCTCCGCCGCCACGTCGCCGAAGGCCGCCACCGCCACCAGCCGGCGCCCCTGCGACCTTCTCATCGACTGGGGCGTAGCGATCGCTGCAGGCCGCTGAAGCCGGGGAGATGAGCGGGCCACCGAGCATGGGCGTGCAGCTGGCGAGTTGACGACGGCAGCCATTGATGATGGATCGATTACAATTAGTTTGTGCTCGCAAGAAAGAAAGAAAGGAAGAAAGGACTGGGGGGAGGATTTCAATCGGGAGAGATGGAGTTGAGTTGGTGGCGAGGAAGATGATGCACCGAGGCCGCACAAATCTGGATCATGGATAAGGCTGGCCACGTCGCTGCCAAACCCCATGCTGCTGCTGATCGATCAACGTGCCTGGCTCTTATTCGTGGATAAGGTGGGACATGCTCCAGTCGTAATCCTAGTCAGCAACTACTACATACGCCAGCGAATGGAACATAGTCCGCATCGAATCTGTCACGACTACTTGTGTGTGTGTGTGTGTTAAATCAGATTTCCCAGTTGAGATCCAAGTCAAGAAACACGTACGCACTCTGCTCCGCATCAGCTCTGTGCGCTTGAATATAAAAGAGCATGAACTCAAGTCGGTCGAAAATGTCGCGAACATGGAGACACACACCCGAGGTCGTGAAATTCTTCGCAGCGTTGTGGATCAGAATGGAGGCATCGATCTGAGAGAGAATTGCCCGATAAAAGCGTCGTCCGGCGTTCCAGAGAAAGTAAAGGGGATGCCATCTGAAAACAAGATGCTCACTTCCGCTGTTGCCAATGAACTGCAGGTGCGGTTGCAGCAGAGCTGGTAAGCTGTCGGCGGCCAAGGGGTATGGATTCACGAGGCGGCAGTTGACGGCGGGGATAGATCGATCGATGCGATGCGGCAGTGCATTGAATTGCTCCGGCCATGGCCAACAGGGGGTGAGCCGTCTTCGATTGCGGACTCTCTCTCTCTCTCTCTCTCTCTCTCTCTCTCTCTCTCTCTCTCTCTCTCTCTCTCTCTCTCTCTCCACTGAGCTTCGTTCGCCATGGAGGATGATGCAAGCCGCGGCGCCAAGGGATCGCAGTGGTGCTCCGTCAGGTAGCAAGCAGCGGTGGTCGTTGTTTCAAATAGCGACCGGGCGGTCGTCATTCGAAATAGCGACTACCCCGTTGGGTCCTACGATCCGTCGGATCCGAATTGCGCGGTCCAGGTTAACTACACAAATTGTATCTTCCTCGTCCTATCTATCCTATGCGGAACGGAAGCCATGGCGGTCAGGGGAGAGAGAGAGAGAGAGAGAGAGTTCCTGGCGGTCCGCCAATGGACCGGGTCGTCGCCGGATCGCCGTTCCTTGGTTTCCTGCCGCTCCGCTCGCTGTCCCCGGCCGGATTCTGATGGCCGATGATCACGCTGATGATCACGCTGCGTGGCAGCCTGATACGGGCGCGTCTGCGCATGGAACAGCGACTTAATCGTCGCTGCGTTAGTGACATCTGAGGACTGCAGCCCCAAGCTCATAGGCAATGGGTGGCGTTGGCCGAGGCTTATTGTCAGAGAAGACATAATTCTTGTCTCTCCCGCTCACCGCTCTCCCAACCATTGAAGACGGTCGCGATGATGCGGCCACAAGAAAGTGGTGTGTCTGCCGCAGCGGGATCCACAATTGGTGCGATCTACGCATCGAAGTGGTGAAGGCGAGTCGTCATCTCCGTTTTGCCGTTCTGCAAGAATTTGCTGCAGGCGGTGGGTGCTGCGGACACCTTGCGAGAGGTGGCGGCCGGTGTTGGCCGGATCTGCCGTGTTGCAGATCAAGGCGGTGGTGGCTTTGCCGCTAGTCCGTCACATAGGACGCCAAGACGCCGAGTCCCTCGCGCTCTCGTTGGTTGGCTCCCTCCTAAAGAAAGACGATGCCATCATCCCCTTCATGGTTGGCGGGATTCACGTCGCCATTTTTGTTTTTGCCTCCAATGGGTTTCTCTCTTGCTCATCTTGGTGCTCACAGAGCGGCTGATGGTTGATGAGGTGGCAGCCGATGTTGGCCGGATTTGCTCGGTGCTTGGCAAATCGAGGTGGTGGTGGCCGGAATGTCCTGGTTGCCAATCCGCTGATGAAGACCGCTAGGGAGCGACATCGGGCTACAATTCAGTCTTGTCCTGTCTCGTTTCCTCGTCAACGAAGACCTGAGGTACTAAGACCATGAGGACATCGGTGCTATCATATTGCGGTGGTACATTAGATGGTCTACATGTTTGTTGGACTATAGGCAATCATTACCTTGGGCATTATTAATGATGGAGACGAGAGAACTCAATAGACATTGGATGCAG
Source organism: Eragrostis nindensis (assembly GCA_012490785.1). Taxonomy (NCBI): domain Eukaryota; kingdom Viridiplantae; phylum Streptophyta; class Magnoliopsida; order Poales; family Poaceae; genus Eragrostis; species Eragrostis nindensis. The sequence continues at coordinate 24,515 of JAAXCT010001765.1, forward strand.
GCGACCACTTTTTTTTCAATTCTCATGTAATAAAAAAGGCTATGTGTGGTCACGCAGAGGCCGGAATGTAATTTCATTTTCTAAAAATGGCGTCGATTTCCATAACAACAGAGGCAGCTTATTACGTGCTCTGCTCGTCGCGACCGCGAACATGATCTATACTGTCAGTCAGTCAGTCCGCGCAAGTCATTCACTGCCTCTGTAGATGATTTAGCCTATCTCTGCACAATAAATTGTGCAAAAAGCAATACTACTAGTACATGCTAATGTGTGTTAACAAAGAAAAAAGAGTAGGAATGCCAGATCTAGATGCGGAAAAGGTGGAGTACTGTGTCTGCAGGTAAGCAGCAAGTTTGGACGTGGACAATCATCCTGATCGAAATTGCAGCATTCTGACGAGGCGACAGTGGTCACTCGGAAAGGAGAGATTTCCAGACAAGTTCAGTCCAGTGACATTCTCATGGATCAGTCGGTTATTCTCCTGAAAAGCTTGACGAAGGTGCGGAGCTTGTATACGGTGTGTGGCATCACCCTCGGCTCGGCTGTGAGCCTGTGACATTAACCATCTTCTTCTTTCTGTGCCAAAAGCAGCTCTGCAGCTCATCACTCTCACTCTGTCTGTGGATCGTTGGATCGTGCTCTGCGGCCCGTATCCATCTTTGTTTCGATCCACACAGGCCGTAGTAGTACTATCCGATTCCAGCAGCCCGGCAGCACTGACAGAGTGATGAAAAGGACCTCTGTTCATAATAAAATCCTATAAAAAAGTCCATAATAAAATGATGGGAGCTGGAATCGGATGCATAAATCATTGGATGTGCACTCCAATAATGCAGAAAATAAATACTATTTTCACGGCAACTGCTCGACAATTTCTTCTTTTTTATTAATGGCTGCACCCGGCTCTGTTGCTTGCACGGCCATGTGTCACTCATGCATCAGCTGCGGCATCTCTGTTTTTTTTTTTCTTTTCTTTTTCGAGAACGAGAAGGGGCCCTATGGAACGACCCCCCCTTCTTGTTGTTGTTAACGAGGATGGTGCATCTGTCTTAATCCGGCCTTGCGTTCATTTTTGCAAAGATGATAGTGTGTTGCGTGGTTCATATTTTATCTCGTCATTCACTGTCCCCCGTGAAACTCAAACACTTTCTTGAAGCAAAGGGGAAAAAGGACGCCTCGCCCTCACGTGGTTTGCTTCTGCAACACAAGCAACTTGCGATTCATTAGTACAGTATCCCCAAAGATGGCCAAGCTACTATACAGTGTAAAAATAACTCAAAAAACCTACTTCCTAGTTTCAGACCAACAAACACTAGGATTACAGTCAACAAGAACCAGCCGCCCGTGAATAGTAGTTATCAGTAACAGCAACCAAACCGCGATTACAGAGACAGAATGATAGCACCAAGATTTTGTGCTAATACCTGTCTCGGCAGACAAGCCCAACCGAAAACTAGCCGCCGTACATCAACCAAACTCTGTCTGCATCGCAGTTGCAGCTCAGCTACCGGAACAGACATCGGTGCCGGGATCAGGGCACGGGCTTAATCATCGCTGGACCTACTAGTACTACATGTTTTGTTTATATAAATACACCTTCAATGCCATCACATTACGGCACAAAAGTTTCTCTCGGGTTTTCAGTTGAGTCGTTGAAGCGTATCGGCATGGACTATGCAACTGAAGGACCTCTTCTGGTCTGGTTGTTGGTAAATGGTGGCGTTCCGTGGTACCCACCCAATGCTTCTAGCGAAGCACTTGATGAGGAAATTTCCTGAAATAAAGGAATCTTTTCTTCCCAAAAGAAACGGAAGGCGCAATTCAGGTAGAGAACACATGAGAGTGAGACCACCAAGGGCAAGGAAACTTACTGCAAACGGTAGTCAGCCCAAGCATGAGGAGAGGAGAATCTACCAGCTCTTATTACTGTACCATAGACATGCGACATACAGGTCCTTTTCTCAGCCGTATAAAGGACCTAGTAGTCAGATGGTAAAGGAAGGAAATTCATCCAGCTGCCCACTTTTTGCTCATCAGGATAGTGATGTTTAGCAAGTACACTCCAAATGGCATGGAAACATTTGAAAGCGCAGTAGTAAAAATATCTTGCTTTGGATAGATTATCCCGAAGAACCGAAATATCTGCACTTTTTTTCACAGAAGTATGATGATCGTGTTGTTTTGGGGCAACACATGGATGCAATGAATAAAGATGTGTTGACATGTGCCATACAACATGCAAGAACCTGATTGATCACTCTGAAATTAACACACTTTACCATACACCATAAACACGCCAATCAAGTCATGAGGAGTGTCTATCGGCAAAATGCAACAGAAAAATGCTGATTCAAGAAATGCACAGAAACACCAAAAGGGCAGTAGTTAAAATCGTGCTTCTTTCCCTTAGGTGATCGAAAAGAACTGAAATATCTGATCTCTGAATGTGACATGCCAGGTCCGAATTTCAGTCAGGCAACCTGTTTCAGAGAGTGACGATCTTGTTTTTCCTACAGCAGATGTTATGAACAATGATGTATTGGCATGTGCCAAACAACTACAAGAACCTGAGTGATCACTAATTATACTCTCAAATTAATACCCTGCACCATCAGGCAACCGCATGCTGATCAACTCATGAAGAAAGTCTATCAGCAAGAATGCAAGAGACATAATGCTGATTCAAAGAAATCGGAGGCCGAATCAGGAAATATAGGACAAGATTTTTATTGGATCGTGCAACAATGATGTAATAAAACATCAGACACATTCATTGTGTTCTTACAAACGCAAAGAATGGTACCACGTTGAATCGAAAGAATCATCAAACATGCTAGTATTTGCTATTAGCAATGGAAAGAACAATTCATCACCACCTCCTAATAATGTACCACCAACAAAATGCTCATGTAGGAATCACCATTCATGGCGGACGATGCTCCCAGCAAATCAACTCCATTGTCTAGAGATGGCCCTCTATGTACAAAACCAATCCTCCTGTTCTACAAATTCTTGTTCGTCGTGTTTCTTCTATCAAGTAAATAATCAAGCAAACAGCAAGGTTTCGTGGTTTCTTCTCCCACACCTATCTCTGCACCATGGTGGCATCGGCGTGGCCGTCCTCCAGTCTCCAGCTGGTGCTCCGGCTCCTCGAGCCATGGCTGAACGCGGCGCTCCGGTCAGACGCCGCGTCGTTGAGCTCAGGCCTCGCTTGGGAAGACGAGGCCTGAGAACTAGAGTGGCCGCGGCCGAAGCATGAGAACACACTCCGCAGCACGCGCCTGATGGTGCTCCTCTCCGTTGACGGGCTCTGCCTCGAGCCCCACGAGATCCTCCTGGGCGCGCCGCCGTTGTTGAACCCTCCGTCCATCTCCGTGTACACGACCGGGAGCTCCCTCTCCTCGGGCCTCCTCCCGCCGGCGAACCTCCCGACGGCGAATCCGCCTCCGGGAAGCCTCCAGATGGTGAGGCCGACCGTGGTCTCCTCCTCGCCGGCGCCGTCGTTGGCCGCCGCGGAGCGGGCGCGCGGCGCGTCGGTGGGCATCTCGTGGCGGCAGACGGGGCAGGAGTTGCGGAGCTGGAGCCACGGCAGGATGCAGTCGTGGTGGTAGATGTGCTTGCAGGGCATCTCCCTGGCCTCGGCGCCGAGCTCGAAGGGCTCCTTGCAGACGGCGCAGTGGGACTCCTCGCCGACGTGGGAGTGGTCGACGGTGACGGTGGGCATGGACTCGACGGCGGCCTTGGACGCCGGCGGGTTGTCCCTGGGGCGGGCGAGGCCGCCGGCCTCGATCTGCGCGAGCTGGTCGAGCAGGCGCTCGAAGCCGGAGCCCATGAGGAAGTCGGACATGCTCTCGGGGAGCGGGCGGAGGCCGGAGCCCGCGCCGTCGTCGTAGAAGAGCTCGAAGCTGCTGGCGGCGGCGGGGGAGCCGTCGTCGTCGGCCGCGGCGCCGGGGGCCGGGGAGCGGCGGAGCACGATGACGGGGTTGAACGGCGAGGCGCGGTCTCCGCCTCCGCCCGATGCGGCGGCGCCGCCGCGGCGGTTGCGGCGGAGGCGCAGGTCGGCGGCGTGGGCGTGGGCGTGGGCGTGGTGCGCGCGCGGGCGGCGGAGGTAGGCCGCCCGCGGCGGCGGCGCGCCCATCTCCTCGAGGAATCCGCCGCCGCAGCCGGGGCAGGCGACGGCGGCGGAGGCGGCGTCGTCGTCCAGCTGCGCGGCGCGGACGAAGCGGTCGCACTGGTAGCACCAGTACGACGCCGCCGCCGCCGCCGTCGGGGAGGAGGCCATCGGGGAGCTCTCGCTCGCTCAGGCGCTAATCGCCGGGAAAGACGGCGGCTTTGGGCTGAAGACCCGACCTTTTCCGGCCGGCAAGCTCAGATCTGGCCGGAAAACGGTGTCGAGAACCGATTCAGCCGACGGTTGAAGCTACCCAACCGATCTGGACGCAGAAGCAGAGATGAGCTGAAAGGGAGGTAGCGGCGGTGCCTGGAGGGAGGAGATGCTGCAGACGGCGGCGGCGGCGGCGAGGGAAGTTTGGTGGGCGGAGGAAGGGAGAAGAGAGGGGAGACGACCCGGACGGCGGATTCCCCTTTCTCTTGTTTGGGTGGGGATGACAGACAGATTGATTGAGGTTTTTAACCGGCGGAGCGGGGGAGGCGAACCGCGCAAGTGGGAAAGCAACAGCAAAATTAAATTTTGTTGGGGGAGAAGAGAAACCGCGTCCGGACACGTTCTTGAAGGGGGGCGGATGCGAATTTCTTGCAACTCCTTTTTGGACGCGCTGTCTGAATTTTCTCGGCGGCCTGCTTCCTCCTGCATGGCATGACCAACAACGAGCGAGTGAGTGACGCGGCGACGAAACTTCACGCGGCTTTCCTTCCACACGCGAGGCGATTCCGTTGCGTTTGGGTCTTGCAACACGCTATATCCGGTGACAAAAAAATAAAAAAAAACCACGCTATATCCGATCGCCGTCTTCTCACCCGTGACTGGAAGGAAATCAACAGGTTGTTTCCTTTTTTCGAAAAGAAGATCAATGGAGTTGTTTCTCCAACCTAGTACTCCTACTACTGTTCAAAAGGTCCTTTTTATTTCCCATGTTGGGTTTGTTTGCTTGTTGGGGTTACAACACACACGTGCTCTATATATGGAGAGAGATCAAACCGGGAAGAAGAGCTATAGCTAGCTGGTCAGCGGGCGTCTGCTCTGATGAACGGATGACGTTGCTGAGCAGGCAACATCGACCAAAGAAACACCAAGTGTGTGCTCATGATTTGAAATGATCTAACTACGGGAAAAAAAAATACTTTGTTATCTAGAATTGGCATCAGCGACTGTGGTTAACTCTTGAGTTGTAATGGTGTCACTTAATCGATAAAGGTCCCGCCTTTCCATCGCAAAAAGAAAAAAAGAATTGGCATCAGCTGTACGTAGTAAGTGATTAACATCATGCCGTTTCAAAGAGCTATATACTACTTGTCTGGCTTTGACCAGAGCATGGAAAAACAGAGTCTTGGTGGTCGTCGTGGTTTTGCCGGCCGGCCGGGCGCGGTCAACGGAACAACAGGGGAAGAAAAGAAGGCCAACTGATGCCCATCCATGGCGACGGCGACGGCCACATATCCCGCCGGCAGAGTGCCAGCTGCAGGTTGGTAAAGCGGATTGGGACGTCGGACGCAGCACCACATGATGGACGTCGCCGCCCGTCTCGCTGGATGCTCTGCTTTTCTCCTCTTTTCTTTTCTTTTCTTTTTTCCATCCTGTTTAACGTTACAATTTCATCGACCGATATTTATACGCTTGTTCCTTGGATTAGTAGTCTACGTGTACGCTTGCATTTGCTATCCTGCTACAGTGTGAGCCAGCTGACCGACCGGCCAGCCGTGACACAGCTACATATAGCAGCGTATGAATGAATGAATGTCAATTACAGTGTGATCGAGCTACAGCTGCCTTGAGGAAGCATATTTGCTTGTATGTACGGCAAATCAAACGGAAGACATTCATATATAGAGTCAGCTGGACCTGGAAAGTTACGCCCGATCATGTCGTTATCTCCTAGCTAACTCATAGGTCAAAGACTCGAAGCTAATTAAGCTTTTCTATCTATCATTTCGCCAATTTAAACCCCACCTGGCTGCCTAGCTCAGTTCAAGGTGTAGCTCGACCACATATATCTATGAAAGCTGAGATACGACATGCAAGCAAAGAGACAAGGGCGTTTGGGCGCTCTAGGTCCTCAAGTGCTCCCATCGTTTATGGTTCTCTACTGACCACCGCCTTGATTGGAGGAAATGCATGTTTTTATTTGGTCCCAATGTGTCTACCAGTACTTACATGAAAGAGAACATGCGTGTGCTTAACCACTAAGCTTGTCCCATGCTTGCCTTCCATGTGGGCCAAGCAAACCTTATTGTATATGTGTATTATTGTACTGCTACTGTATCTTACTACACATTCTCTGCTTCTGTTTTCTTCTTTTTTGTGAATCAAACCTCTATGCATATTGGAAGCCTTCTACACGTACGCCAGGTCCAGTATGCACTCAGCTAGCCTGGTCCCAAAAGAAGAAGAAACCTTTTTTTTTCGAACGAGAATAAAAGAAAATTAGCTGGCAAGTTCTTTTGGTGGCTAGCTGTGGGATATATACTCTGGTAGTGGGGTCCCAGTTTGATTCTTGAGGTTGCTTAACCTGTGCATCGACAATTTCCCTACTAAATAAAATCATGTTTGCTTAACCTCTTTTACTTTTTTTTTCTTCCCTTCTCCCAATATTTTATTTTCTGAGCCGGCTCTCGCTTATCTCAAAATGCTGCATTTTGCTAGTTCTTGTTCTAGGTAATCTCCCTTAATTTTATTGTCAATCGATCGTACAAAGAAGACGGCAGGTCATAGTTTGTGTATGCTTTTATTTACCAGTTTGGACTCGCTCTCTCTTTCTTAATTATGCCTTGGGGTTGAATCAAGGAGACAATTATAACACGCTCCTACGTTTGAGCCAATGTGACACGAACTCTGCTGATTAGTCAAAGCTGCCAACTCGTATCCCAGTTGCCGCCAACTATGCTGGCTAAGGATATGCGCACGAGCTACTGGCTAGTACCAAGTCGCTGTTTGGTTTGGCCAAATGCTTGCTAATCCAAAAGCGTCATGGCATGATGATCATCATATATATCGATGGTGACACCACATACTCTAAATAAAAATCTTATTGATTTCGTACCAACAAGGGTTCACCAATTAAGTAACTTAACTCGGTCAGTCACACGCCATTTCAAGTTCGATGGTACCATTGACGAGTAGATCATCAACAGTTCTTGTTGAAATATATTTTTTTGGACAAGGCAACACCAATTAAAACTATGTATGTATAGGGGACCATATACCTCTGCCTTTTGCCTTGCAAGAGATTTCCAGATGAAGATAGATAAGTTCTCTGAAAAGAAAAGAGGAGAGAGGAAAGCTAGATGAACAACTCACTGATCAATATGGCCCTGTCGATCAAACCTTCCATTTTCGGCCCATGATCCATAGGCAATTTGCTTGCAAATCGGTCGGTGTCGACCGCTGAGGTGGTACTCCAATCGTGAGACTATTATTAATGTTGCGATTAATCGAGGAAATGATTGAGTGAAAGGTACCTTACTGTGGTGTCATCATCCTAATCCTAATTTGGTACACATGGAAGACATCCTTTGCGCTGACGAAACCTGCAAAGCTTTTTCACTTGGGCTCATCACAGCCATATATATATAGTACTAGCAGATACTATTTTTTTACGAGAAATATTAGTATATACTAGAGAGATCGATCCAACTCTCCCGCAGGGCACGATGGAGCTGTTAAAGATTGACTACAATGTCTAATCAACATATATTTTTCCATTCTTTTTGTCAAGTTCATTTTGCCGTTGGGAGATCGAGATGATAAATTTTGCCGTTGGGAGATGGAGATGATAAATCATGAGATGCGGGGTTAATTTGATACGATTGGGCTGCGAGCCTCCCCCATGAACTTAGCCCACATACTCGGGTGTTGTTGTCTGGAATTGCGAATGGGCTGGATCTATCCACTAGCAAGATGGGCTCCACATAATAGACCCGCAACCATGGGCCAATACTTTGAGGCCCACTTTGCTAAACCTTTAGTACCTGCTACTCATTTTTCTTCCATTGAGAAATGACTGAAGCAAAGACCTGAGGCGAGAGAGTTTACTCTCCTAACCCTTGCTTGGCTTTGTCCCTGTCATTGCCTGATTGCCTCATATCCTAATAACACTTGCTGAAAAGCTACACTAATGTTGAGGAGAGATATTTTGGGGCAGCTCAACTATTTGAGTTGAGACGTCACTGAAAAAAAATAATTCCACCCTTCCTGTCACTCTGTCAGCTATGAATACATACAAAGCAGTGGTTAAATATTTTCCACCCTCTCTTTGTTGCTTTCTTTTGAACAAAAAATAGAAGAAGAGTTGAATGAAAGAGCGAGAGGTCAGGCAGAGCAGTCGAGAGTCGACGCCTCGAGATGCGGTGTTGGCTTGGCACGCCAGCTTTTGCCCTGCCTTCTTTCTCCTTTGATGATCACCGTCTCAGCTCTGCTAATGGCCGTTAATTAATTTGGGCGCAGTAAATCTACTGTTACGGTCACGTGCCGGCCATATTCCGCCGGCTCCTTCCTTCCATTGGGCTTGCGACACAACACTGCTGCAGACCAGAGCATTCACGTCGTCATCACTACCCCCTACTACTCTCTCACTAGCCACCACCATCACTTTCACCCGTAACCTGTTTCCTCTTTCCATCATTTTTTCTCCCCTCCGGATCACCGTAAAAGTCAGTAACTTCTCCAAAATACATCACAAATTCTGCTAGTAGTGAAGTATTTGCTTCCAGAGCTGCCAATTGCCAATCCATCTGCTACTGTCTTGGGCACTAGCAAAAGCTTGAACCAAATTCTAGCATTGGGGCACCACCTCACCGTGCGGCGTGCATATGTTAATCCAAAATTAACTGGGTGCACTAATTGTGTCTATAGTTTATGGTGCACTGCCTGCTTTTGTCTACAACATCACATCCTTCTTCTCCACACAAAAGTCTGAAGTTACATCCCTTATACACACTCTAAGCCGAGAAGACAATAGTTTGCAGTACTGGATGAACATTTTTTTTTACCCTTCTTTTGTTTGCATCGAACATTCTGAAAAATGATCTTTTTTTCCATACACAAATGGATTATGAAAAGCGCTACAAAAAAAAAATGCATTGTTGGCACTACCGTGTTAGAAACAATTCATATTGCCGCAAACGTGCGCGTAACTTTGTATATGTCGTAACAGATCAATGGATAATCATGTAAAAAAAGAATTGGAGGGAGTACCAGATTTAGGCTAAAAAGCAGCAAAAAGAGACAGAGATGGTATCTATCTGAAGAAGAGAACTTTTGGAGAAGTTGGAAACGTCAAACATCACTTCCGATCACCAAAGTAGGAGGAGGAGCGTATGGAAATCGAGAACGCAGCACGTAGTACCAAATTTCCTTTTATACCCAAAAAAAAAAAAAGAAGCGAGGTCAAGCTTGCCCATCTCACCTCTCTCTCTGCTCAACAAAACCCTAGGACCCAAAGCCCTCTGGATGATCCAGACCGTCAAATACGTAATCTGACGGTGGAGCTCGCGCCGGCCGTTGTACTTAAGGCCAGCCGCAACCAGTCCCGGACTCTCTTCTTCTCCGGTCTATACTCTTCTTCTTTCCCCACTACTAGACCACTGCACTCGCAGCAACGAAGGGGAGCTCCAATCCCTGCCAAATCCAGCCCATTTCAGCTGAATCCGTACGCCTAAGCTCCCGCAAATGAGCCGCTCCTATCCGATTCATCTGCTCTGAGCGACCAAAATCGGTTCTTGCCGCTTCACCATCTCCCAAAGCGTCCATTTCCGGCATAAATCCTGTTAAAATCTGTAGCTTTCGTGCTTCTTGTTGTGGGAGCGTGCTAATGGCGGGATTCTAGTGCGCCAAACACTTGAGATCTTGTATTTTTCGGTGTTCCGACGATGGTGACGGAGATGGCGGCGCGCGGTGAGGCGTTCAGCACGGAGGCGGAGCGGGACTTCGAGGTCTTCCGCAGCGGCTCCGCGCCGCCCACCGTCGAGGGCGCTATGAGCGCCGCCGCCGCCGCCGGCAGCTTGTTCCTTGACGACGAGCTCAGGGCCGACCCGGCCTACCAGAGCTACTACTACTCCAATGCGCACCTCAACCCGCGCCTTCCGCCGCCGCTTCTCTCCAAGGAGGACTGGCGCTCGTCGCAGCACCGCCTCCGCTCCTCCGGGCTGGGCGGGATCGGCGACGGTAGGAGGCAGCCGCCGGCTGCCGAAGGGACTGTGGGGCTGCCCGGGATCGATCTCGGTCGGCAGAGGAGCTTCTCCAGTGTCTTTCAGGTGGCGGCTGCGAGGAAGGATCGAATCTTTTCTCGCTCCCTGTTTCCTTCCTTTTTTTCTTCTTCTTTTAAGTATATATCTTGATTCGGTCTAGTATATGCACGCTGCTATTTTTGACTGATTAAGTGATTAGTCTGAGTTCATACCACTTATAGTATGGATGGCTAGGATTGAATTGCTATTTTTATCGTTCTGCTTCCGTCATTATACAGTGTGAATGGCTGAATGTGTGTGATTACATAGATTAGTGGTGTTATATACTCGAATGTGAAAGTATTTGTCTTGCAGCTAAGGGATCTATTGATTTGTGTGAAGCATATACTTCTTAATATGTTTGAGCTTACACAAGGAACAGAGTAGCCTTTCTTACTGTGCACATCAGAATATTTTTTGAGTGCTGTGCACATCAAATTATCACTGCAAATGTTATGATGCAACATTGTTCCATAGCTCACCTTTTATGAACATCAACAAAGTTGGAAGTCTGTAGTCACTGGTTTTGAGAACTGTCTAATGGATCATGGCAAACATTGTTCCATATTTCACCTTTATACTGCTTGGATGCACGCCTACGGTTTGCAATTTCTGATTTTAGCATTTTTCAGTGCATTTATGCATCACTAAGCTATCATCCGTATTAGGTTATTCGGAGAATCTTCTAAACTTTGTGGTTTCATCAGCAGCATGACCTTTTCAGTGTTCTTATCAGTCTGTTTTGTAGAATTATTGATTTTGTGCCTTAATTAGTAGTAGCATTTAAGATTCCTTTTCTGACATAGCTGCCCTTTCCTTGTGTTTCATTGTATCCAACATCAGATTTGTCTGACTTGTTGTAAATGTTGCAGGATGAGCCATATAACCGGGATACTGATAGGCAGACCGACAGCCACAATAGTAATGACCTGCTAGGTTCTTCTGGAATGCAGTATTCTCTACACCGTGGAACTGGAGCTATGGGAGGCCTGCACCCTGGCAGTAATGTACGGAGCTTGGATGAGATTCAAAATAATGATATATCATCAAATACATATGCCTCTATTTTAGGATCATCACTTTCCAGAAGTGCATCTCCAGACCCTGAGCTTGTCAGGAGGGCTCCTAGTCCATCCTTGCCTCCGATCGGCGTGAAAGTTGGTGCAAATGACAAGAAGATCAATGGTGGTTCGTCTTCTTTCCGCCGTAGTTCATCTGCTATTGGTGATTCTGATGACCTGGTGACAGCTTTATCTGGGATGAACTTATCATCCAGGGCAGCGAGTGGGCAAACTATGGACCAGTCTCAGCTCTATCAGGATGTTGATAGTGTACAGAAGTTTCTTTTTGATCGACAGGGTGATCAGAGCAGTGGCAACCAGCAGCACTCCTACATGAGGCGTCCTGAGCATGGACAATCTAAAGTGCCTGATGGATATTCTGCAAATTTGGCCAATTCTTCAACAATGAGGAATCAGATTAATGCTGGTAGTTTTGCATCATTTGACAATCTGTCAGCTGGGTCTGGTTTTGCTTCCCCTAGGGTTGGTTCTAGGTCTCCAGGAGGGACTGTTTCTTCTCGGCAAAATTTAACTGGTATATCTAACTTGCTAAACTACAATGGAATTGGTAGTCCAACTGCATCACCTCTTCAGACTCCTATTGATCCAGCATATATCCAGTACCTTGCTCAACTTGCAGCTAGTTGTGATGATCCTCTTATGGACAGGGGCCTCCTGGGAAGTTCTTACATGGATTTACTCGGTCCTCAGAAGGCTCACCTTGGTCCGTTGCTTCAGTCACAAAATCAATACGGTTACTATGGAAACCTTGGATTTAACCTTGGTTATGCTGGAAGTCCGCTGACGAGCCCTGTTCTTCCCTCTTCACCTATTGCACCAGGCAGTCCACTTAGGCATGGTGAACGCAGCATGCGCTTTCCATCAGGCATGAGAAATTTTGGTAATTCCTTTGGATCCTGGAATTCAGGCCTGGGTGGAAAGATGGATGCCAATTTGATGCCCTCACTCCTGGAGGAATTCAAGAGCAACAAAAGTAAATCATATGAGCTCTCTGAAATAGCTGGCCATGTCGTTGAGTTCAGGTATACCGAACACTTCTCACTTTGTTGTTGGAAACTCGATAGCATATTAGCATGCATATATCAGCCTAGCTACTTGCTGTATTAAACACACACTATTGTTGAGTACTATTTACAGTTTGCACAATTTTGCACTATATACTGGCATCTGTAATACTGCCAAGTCCTCAAATCACACATTTGCTACCTTATAAGGTTACTAATTCTTGAATAATTTGTAGCGCGGATCAATACGGGAGTCGGTTCATACAGCAAAAGCTAGAAACAGCCAGTACTGAGGAGAAAGACATGGTTTTTTCAGAAATCATGCCTCAAGCTCTCACACTAATGACTGATGTGTTTGGAAATTATGTTGTTCAAAAGGTAGGAAAGATTATTTGTTTTAGGTTGTAACGGTGTGATACCTATCTAAATTTCTTAATGCGCCCTTTTCAGTTTTTTGAGCACGGAAGCCCTTCCCAGATAAAGGAATTGGCTGGTCAGCTTATTGGACGTGTTCTTGCTCTGAGTCTTCAGATGTATGGGTGCCGGGTTATACAAAAGGTACTTATCACTTGAGATTGTTTTAGACAGCAAATATGAATACATATTTAGTTTTATATGATCCGTAGAGCTTTGTGGTTTTAACCTTCTCTGTGTCCACAGCACCAAGGAGCACTTTGCATTCGATGATAAAACTGTTGTTTCTATGTGATCAAAACATCACTTCATTCTGTAATAAGACAACTAAATATGAACACACATACAACAAACGTTTAAAGCAGTTATACGCTGATGTGTTGTTGAGTTGTCATAGATATTCTTTTTATAAAAATACTTAGTGGGCGAATAGTGGCAGGCTCATATTTATCCATTACGTGCACTGACAGGGCTTTGTTGAGACTAAAGGGGGTCTTGGCCCTCCCACCTATCTTCAAAATGCTTCATAAAACAACCTTTGATCATTCATTTACACTATTATATTGGACATTTGCACTAATTTGAATTGCCATTATGCTAATAAATCATAATTATTTGTTGATTGGCCCCCTCCTATGTTACGCTCAAGCTATGTAACTGATTGCATGTGCTTGCACAAGGGGCTGAATTAATGGCTGAAAGACGGTTGCAATTAGTACATTTGTGATTTGCCTGATGCCATTGATGATTTATGTGCAGGCTATAGAGGTTGTTGATTTAGATCTGCAGACTAAAATGGTTGTGGAGCTAGAAGGGCATGTCATGCGTTGTGTCCGCGATCAAAATGGGAACCATGTAATCCAGAAATGCATAGAATGCATCCCTCAACATGCCATTGAGTTCATTGTCTCTACATTCTATGGCCAAGTTGTAATGCTATCTACTCATCCTTATGGTTGTCGAGTTATACAGGTATGTGTATAACATACATCATTCCCTCATCTTTGATTGTTTTATGAAACTTCTAATCAATGTCATATGAATTACGACAGAGGGTTCTGGAGCACTGTGATGATCCTAAAACACAGCAAATAATGATGGATGAGATTCTCCAGTCTGTTTGCTTGCTAGCTCAGGACCAGTATGGCAACTATGTTGTTCAGGTCAGTGTCATGCACACTGTTGGAATAAATACATTTTGTAGCTGGTGTATTGTTGATTCCTTGATGGGCAGTGTTGTGCAGTATCATCTGTCGTTTATTATGTGATCTTAATGCATGATAAAGTAGCAGCACATGGTTATTGTTTGATAACTAATATCATTCAATGCTGGACTAAAATAAAGGAATTGTCTATGATAAAATTGTCTATGTACAGATTATCATCTGTAGTTTATTATTTGATCATCTGTAGTTTATTATTTGATCTTAATGCATGATAAAATTGTCTATGTACAGAGTATCATCTGTAGTTTATTATTTGATCTTAATGCATGATAAAGTAGCAGCACATGGTGGTGGTTTGATAACTAATATCATTCACTGCTGGACTAAGTATTTTGCATCCTCTTTCCTCTTACAATGAAAAAATGTAGGCAGACTGTTCTCCGTAGTATGTCCGTAGGTTATTGTGCTGTTTTTAGTTCTCAGGAATTGAAAGTCTAGTTTTATTTCTTGAGTACTACTATCAAATATGCTATCTTTAGTTTACTTTGAGTAAAACATTTAATTTGTGTACCTTATATCACTAACCTGGCCAATCAGTTCATGTAAATTACAGTATAATACAATTATTTATCCCCTACAGAAATGTTTCTTGTGGAATGCTGGAACATATAGATCGGACACATTTATTTTTTTGTATCTAGTATAGACATTCCTTTGCTGAGGTCCTGTTCTGATATGTGGTTTCCTTTTACGCTTTCCCTAGTCGTTTAAATCACATTTAAATTATGCTTTAGGCACTGATAGTCCTCGAAAAATGACTTAGATCACCGATTTGATGTCTACTTATTATATTTATAAAATCCAATAAAATGGTAACATTATGAAAGCACTGCTGGAGACAAATCTGCATAGGGAAACATGGATATCATAACTATGTTGATTACTAAGACCTAAAATGTTTGACTGCAAAATTGTTTATCCGCTAGCTGGAAGAAATGCACATAATCTTCTTTTAGGAGTCAGGATTGATCATGATTCAAGGAACTCATCTTACTCGGTGGGCAGATTTTGTGACAACCTTTGCCATAGGCTTATTAGCAGACTTGATACTGAGATTTCCTGGACCTTCACTTGTGATCTATATGCACAAAGTGTTCCCAATGTTTATTTCTAACAACTGACTTCCTAAACTTTACAGCATGTTCTGGAACACGGCAAACCTCATGAGAGATCAGCCATTATTGAAAAGTTAGTTGGACAGATTGTGCAAATGAGCCAGCAGAAGTTTGCCTCAAATGTCATTGAGAAGTGTTTGGCTTTTGGAAATCCTGTGGAACGCCAGCTTCTGATTGGTGAGATGCTTGGAACCACTAATGAGACGGAACATCTTGAGGTATGTGTTATTTCAAACTCAACCAAGATCCTAACCAAAATGTTTTGTTATGCAAGAAATTTGTTATATCCTCAGTCTTGGAAAGCATATTGTAGCAGATACCTTACTGAAGTGTTTTGTGTTGTGCTTGCTAGGTAATGATGAAAGATCAGTTTGCAAATTATGTGGTGCAGAAGGTGTTAGAAACTTGTGATGATCAGCAGAGAGAGATGATCCTTACAAGGATAAAGACACATCTGAACACCCTGAAGAAGTACACCTATGGCAAGCACATAGTTGCACGTGTAGAGAAGCTTGTTGCTGCTGGAGGTATGGTCTATGTTCGCTACTTAAGTACTTCACATTGTCTATCTATGTTTTTTTTTTCCCCTTCCCATATTCATTATTTTAAAGGCTTTTGATGTATGTGTATATATTATTGTGCACGCAGAGAAGCGCCTTGGGCTTCAACCAGCATGTACTGCTGCCTGAAGGGCAATTCTGTAGTTGTACAGCTAACAGTTGCTAGGTTTGCACTCACGTTTTGTCTCAACTAAAACCTTATAAAAGGTCTGCTAGTATGGCCTTGTCGGAAATAAATACTGTATGTTTGCACCGAAGAGTGTACATTCCGTAGCTGAAGACTCCAAGCGGAAGGGAGGAGTCGATCATGGGTGCAAGTTTAATCTGAAAGAAAGCTGTAAAGAGGACGAAGACGAGTAAGAAGCATATGTTTGTTACTCTGCTGTACAAATTTTATGTAGCTCTAGAAGTGGGAGAGAGAGAGAGAAAGCTGTTAGCTGTCTTTAAGAAGACTGTAATAGCCACTAGCATCCTGTTTTATCTGTCAATATTAGTGGCGATGCTGGTTTGTTTGTTGTAACATAAGCTCAGGCGCACTAGCCCTTCCTTGACAGTTAAGCTGAAGTTATTAGTATCAGCTTTCCTGGACTGTTAGTATGTATTAATTATCTCACGTTTCTCTTGCTAATGGACTAGAATGTTTGTAATCTGGGATGATATATATATGCGTGCATATCCTGAGTTCCATTTTGATGTGATTTGTAGGGCTATTTCTGGGTTGCACTCTTTTAGAGTTCCTCTTTATGTGTCCTGAAAGGAGGAAAATGGGATGAATGTTATATGTCGCTGTGTCTTAGATTTCAGGGTTGGGTTGTTATATGTCGCTCTCTGTCTTAGATCACGTGGTTTCAAAGAAGGCTGTTGATCGTCCTATGGTGCCTATCATTGGCACCGTGCGAAAACCTGAGGCCGTGTTCACTGATTGATCGTGCCTAGGTGGAGTGGTTACCGGTTTTTGATCCCGTATGCTCAAGATTATGGATCTTCTGAAGTGCCCTACATAGGGATGCCTACACAACTATATCCAGACCTGAAAAAATACTGTAAAAGGAGGTAAGTGAATGAATACTTTTGAAGACGAAGATCATGTGCTTGCTGCATGTTCGTTCTCAAAGAGAGACAAATTGGAGCCATTATATTCATCAATCAAGTTGGGAGCAATGTTATTCAGATGTCAATATCTAGTGGATATTGTTCTTTAGGTTGAGAAGTTCTCTGTCATATGCTACTCCATAAGCCAACAACCGCCCGGATTTGTAGACGCGCTGCACGAGCACTTGAGGGAGGCAGAGACACTCAACCTGCCCTGACTGAGCTGTACCGCTGCAAGTAGTGCATGTGATGCATGCTACCACCAAATACCAAGACGTGCACGCGAGTTGACGGGTCGGATCAGGATGCCAAGTCAAATGCAAGTCAGGAAGCTAAACGAAACCATGTCTTTTTCCTTTCCTCTGGGCCTATAAATACTGACTCCAGCCTCACATTCATCTTCAGTACTAGTTTCGATCGAAGAAACGTTCATCGATCCACCGGTGAGTGTATATTGGGTCACCCTTTTTGACCTCTAGACAATAGCCACACGCGTAATAGCTGAGCTGGATCCATATACATCTGTACATATATGCCAAGTTACTGAATAAATTTGATCCATATACATCTGTTTACATGTGCAGATTGATTACTGAATAAATTTGCTCGGTGAGCTGCTCGTAGTACGAACCAAGATAAGATGAGCTCCGGGGCGGTGGACGCGTGCGGCAGCGAGAACAAGAAGACATCGTGGCCGGAGGTGGTGGGCCTTCCGGTGAAGGAGGCGAAGAAGATCATCCTGAAAGACATGCCGGAGGCCCACATCGCCGTGGTGCCGCTCGGCTCGCCGGTGACCATGGACTTCAGGACCGACCGCGTCCGCATCTTCGTCGACACTGTCGCCGAGACCCCCAGGATTGGCTGATAAACTAGAGTCTCTATAGCTGCTGCTCCATCGACCAATTCCTTTCTTGAGATAGATCTGCTTAGTATCTACTAGCCAAGAAATGGAAATGGATATCTAGAATTAAATAAAGCTCAGATGGAGCAGCTAGCTAGATCTTGTTGTAAGCACCAGTAATGAATATAATGGAATAAATAAATCTTATTATATATGCTTTGATTACAAGTTTGGCTTCTGATTGAGAGAGGAATGAAAGCTTCTCTCTCTGTTTTTTTGTCGCCAGAGATTCAGTGGTTCACCCCCAGTCCAAAATTGCAATGCAAAAAGAGGACAGTTTTACAGCATCATTGCGTGCTTAATTGCTATGGCAATGAAGTTCAACAAATATGATTACAGACAGTTCAGAGTATCTCGTCTTTACCTCCAGCTGACACAACGGATTCAACTTCCTTTAGCCCAACCCATCTTCCTCTCGTCTGATTCTTTTCGGCCGGTCTTGTCGCCACTGCCTGCAAATCGGACATCCACTGTGGTTAAAGGTAGGTTTGCAAGTTCTGGATCGGACAGTACAAACTCCATCAAGTCTATGACCGTGGCTGCGTGGGGATATGACGCGTTGCCAGATCACAACACACATATCCGTTGTTCCACAAAAAGAAAAAAAATGGATCACGGATGAGATAATAATGCTTGTAGCTGCCAGACCTGAACCCAATAGGAGGACCCGGTTCTATCTCTGACAAAATATAATGGCTTGCATGCCTTTTTGTTGTAGCATAAAATGAATCTGAATTGCCCTCTAAAATTGAAAGCCAGATTGGTAAAAGTTGTTCTTTTTGCCCATTTATGAGTAGTTCGACAACATGACCTTGTTGATTTTGAAGTATGTCGTCTCTTGGAGACTTTACTGCCATTCAAATTTTACACTTGAATGCAAGCGTCAAGTATCCTTTGAGGAGAGAGGATTAATGAATGTTATGAGAGAAAATCACAAATATGAGGAAGAGTGATGAATGCTTCACCTCACCTCTGTGTTGAATTGTTGATTGATTCATGACCATAATGTTGTGTTCCTTTTTTATCTTTGAGCCGTTAAAATTTTAGACTTTCTTTTCGAATTCAAGGGTCCAGTGCAGACAAGAGTGCAATGAATGAACTTTTGTTTGAACGCAAGGGTCAGTGTAGAGAGAGGAGTGTAATGAATTCTTGACATATGTGTTGATTCCTGAATCAATGTTGTTCCCTTTTTTACAGGCACTCATGTACGTGTGGTGGTTGTACACCGACCCTGTGTTGATAGAAGTGTCATACCGTAAGCTAATCAACTAGATCATTACAAGGTTAGCTGACCAGACAGCTGCGGCATATCGTGCGCCAGCATCCTTAACACAACGCTTTGAAGGAAGTGATTATTAGTAGATTGACAGATGAGTCAGGGTTTTTTATAATGCTAGTGAGGCCACAACTCGAATAGAGTGATGAATAACAAAACCTGGCATTGGCTTTCAGCTTCACAGATCTCTAGTAGCGGCTCTTTTGTAGCAGCGCAAAAACGAGTTTGCCGCTACAATGCTTTGTTATTGTTGTTGTGCACCTGGACTTTCTCTTATTACTCTCCAATTTATGCAGTCGAAGGCACCATTTGTGTTGTTTCTGTTGATTCTGGCTATGTGTGAGGTTCCTTGATTTTAGTAGTATACTAGAATCTAAAATATTGCGATTGAGCAGGTGGATATTCTATCTTTCAAGTTTTGTTCCTACACATATATCAACCTAGTTAGTTCATGATTCCAAAGAAAATTTATTAACATGGAGAAATCCTTTTTAAGATAGGTTGCATGTTTTTAGTTTACATTGTAAGAAATTGATATTATTGTACAAAAATCATGTTTGTAGATACATTCACATAGTTTTTGTTCTACTAATTAACTAGTGGTCTCGTAAAATTGTCTCTGTATGGAGTAAGTTGTTGCATTGCTTGTAACATATCAGTGCCAATCTCTTCTCAAAAGGAAATGATTTTCTTTATAAGTATCTATAAGGGTATCAAGCTTTAGATGATATTTTTCTAAATCATTATGTACTTTTAGCATATTATATAAATCAATTGTACTATATTTAAGATATTCTAGAAGTTTTCTCTATAAGATACTTTGGTGCCTGTACGGTAAGACTTTGGATTTCTATCAAATCAGTGGGTGTGGTGGTTCTGTAGGTTTTTTTACATTATAAGTTATACGCTTTGCATTAAGCATATTTTGAGTAAATAATTATCCGTTTGTACATAGCAAAAGATATGATAATTTTTTTAATATAATACGTCATAGCAAGGATGACTGCAGCTTAATTCGACTGACGATGGTAAAGGAGTTATCCCACTGTTGCGGCATGTCGTAGCTATCGCTCTCAAGGAGAAGCTCAGATGCATATTGACTGTTGCCCAGACTGGTGCGTGTAAAGCTAAAAGCACCGTTAAAACAAAGTTCACTCCAAGAGTCAATGGTAGAGATGAAAAGGAGATAACCTGTGGTTTCGTTAAGATACGTGTGAAAGTTACTTGGTGGATAACTTTACGCCTGAATATTGATTGATATTGTTATCATCGTCTGTAGGCACTGATATCTTAATAAATAGAATTACATGCGTGGTTCATGTAGACGAGACAAAAATCCTCGCATCGCACCTTTTTATTATTGATTACATATAACAAGAACCCATGTCAGAGCATAAATTATACTGTATTATACCCTGTAGGATAAATTCGTTTATGTACACTGAAAACAATTTTGTGACAGTATAATAACGATGGCAAAAACCAGATATTTACAGTTTGCACTTGGTGCGACCCTAAGCCCTAGAACCATTGACAGTATTTTTGTACTATATATATTTGATAGTTTTCTAATATGACTGACAGTGATGTAAAGATTGTGCAACTGGATTACATTAGGTAAAATATTCTACAAAAGAACAAACAATTGAGCTCGTATATATGTCAGCTTAATGTTAGGAGGAGTATGCACCGAACTAGAAAAATATCTCGCTCTACAGTTGCTTCACGAGCACATGAGGTACGCCTGATATTTCAACAGTCTACGCATATGATGTACTCCATCCTTCATTTTTCTTGGGCATATTTGGTATTGGCACAATAGCAGCCAATACAGCTGCATATCCAAGGAAAAAGCCAGCTAAATATCTATATGAGTTAATTAGCCAGGCAAGAGGCATGTAAAGCAATTTGTGTAAATTATAATTAGCCAGCCAATCCAAAGAAACATACACATTATTTCACATTAAAGCCCAACAGTTACGCACAAGGTGAGCAATAGAAAATACGCCCAACAATCATGAAAAATCTGTTTGGCAAATAAGCCAAAAAAAAAAATGAACAGAGGGAGTACATCTCTGTAGTCGTGCCATGAGCATCATCTACTTCCTCGCATCACGCGCCACCTGTTTGTAATGACACACTAAAATAAAAGCACTAGTAAACACAGATAGTGGTTTAGGGTTTAGACCTGAAGCAGCTGGGCTGTGGTGCTACGCACGTGTTACTATCTTCCTTCAGGGTCTATTGCATGCCGAACACAATAATTAAGGTGTAAATCTAACAGTTAGTGGGGTAATATTGTTAAATAAAGTGTCAGAAGGAACATGGATAGGTTAAACAAAGTTACAAAGAAATATAGCAACCCAACTAGTATACATAATCCTATTTTGCACGTCACATTGCACAGGTATTGTGTCATTTGGAAATGATAATAAGAGACTTATAGGAACTCGAAAATTATTGTTTTACAATGTATTATTGTTTTTCACAATGTTTAAAAAAGCGGCGCCTAGGCGCTGCGCGCCAGCTGAACGCGTCGCTTTGCCCTGCGCGGTGGGTAATAAGCGGGCAGGCGCTTAAGCGGCATGAGGCGAGATTAAGCGCGCGTAATTGCGCTTTTTTAGGCAGGGCGAGGCGCACTGAGAGGTCGATTCGAGCCGTCTGGAGGCTGGATGCGACGTGTGGAGCGCCCTAACCTCATTTTGCCTTCCCCGCTGGCCCAAATCGGTCGCCGCGAGACGTCTCCGACCGCCCGACGCCGGCGAATCGTCCTCTCCTGCCGGCCAAAACAGGTCACCGCAGTCGAATTCCTCCTCCTCCTCTTCTCTTCCGTCCTCGACAGAATTCTCCCCGCCAGCGCCGAGGGCGACGTCTATCGATGGGAAACGGCGGCGCTTGTGTTGTGTCGATGGATTAGGTTTTTTTTGGCGTGGGGAATATGGCCATATATGGGCTACTGGGCCTGCATGAGACAATGGGCTACGTAGTCGCGTGAGAGACTGGCCTATTTATCACCTTCTCGTGTCTTTTTTCTTTGATAACGTGAGATTATTGGTCTTGAAAATGCCTTGGCCATCGGAAAAAAGCGGCGACGCCTAGAAACGCCTAGGCGCTGAGCGGACCTCGACGGCCTGCTTAATGGGAACGCTTTTTACAGTGAGATGTATCCTCTATGAAACCTGTGCAGCAGTATAGGTAAAATTTACGACAAGTCAAACAGTTGAAACTTGTATATTGTCAACTTAATGTTTGGAATGTAGGCAATTTACTTATGGTTCAACAAACTATACACTGTACTATATAAAAAAATATCTTCGCGGTTGCATCACGTTCTGTTAGCACGCCTCGCATCACACGCCTGATCTTTCAACTGTCTACGCACGATGACAGAAATACTGTCTATAGCACTATAGCTTGAGATTGCTCTCTCGATACTAGACTCAGCACCGTGGATGTGATGTATGGAGTTATATAACGTGCAGTGTGGAGGCTACTATTTCAGTTGAAGTTCTAGTCGGAGAATTTTACGGGCAAATCACTGCTTGCACCACCGGCATTCAGAAGAGCCTTAGAGCAGGGATAATGCTACGCCCGCATGTCGGCGTCTCAGCTAGTCCAGTCAGCCGAAAGATGCTGAGCAGTGGTGGCGGGGCCCATCATTCTTTAATGTTTTGAGCATACGAGGTGCGACGTGGAAGGAGTTTAGAGGAGGCGAAGTGGCCAGCTTCATAAAGAATTCATTTTGCCCACTGCTTGCTAGCGTCTCACAAGTCGCTCGTTTCCCTCTCTCTCTTGCTTTCTCTCTCTCCCACGTCAGATTTCCCCCGCTCAACTGCTCTCATAATACTTGCTCTTATGCTTCGTGATAGCGAAGTTGATGGCCCGACTACTGGTGATGGTAAAAGAGCCATCCAACTTTCACGTTACATCGTAGTTGTCATACTGAAGGAGATTAATTTTGTCCGTGACTATCACTGTTGCCGAGACCGGTGTTCGTAAAACTGAAGGTCCCATCGATTTTGCTCCAAGAGTCAGCGGTGGAGATAAAGCTGAAGTTGCCGTTGGCAGCATCAAGATGCTTGTGAAAGTCACGTGGTCCATAATTGATTTCTGACATTATCGTTACATTAATTGAATATATAAACTGTGATGTCACGAATACTTTGTTAGCTAGAAGCTAGATAATCCGTGATATGCGGTAGAAAAGTTATACTCTGTTATATCCTTGATAATTTTTTTTCTTGCGGCATATTATTGCAAAAAAGTGATAAATGTACTTTGTTAGATTAACTATATACGATCAATATTTCTAGACCAATAAAAATACGCTGCAAGAAAAATTAGAAGTTAGAGTTTAACACTTCAACCTCCCTGATTTTGTTTCGTTTTCTCCTTTTTAATTAACTTCACGTTTCCCTTTTCACTAACATTTTTCTTTTATTTTCTCTAATTTTTTTTTACGAATATATATCTATCCCAACACATGATTGGTCGATGGAAACAAGAGTATCTTGCTCTATATCTTGAAGAAGAAGAAGTTTCTCCGCTCATTGAGGAAATAAAACACAAACTTCTTTTTGTTTGAATTTAAGATATTCTAGAAGTCCTCTTTATAAAATAAAGATTTATTTTTCCGCGAAGGGTAAAACAAAATATAAAATAAAAGATTTATGGGTACCAATCAAGATCCAAAGGTACGAAAAGATTTATGGGTAAAATTGATATTTGCTGTGATTCTCTTATTATATATTGTTAAGCAGAAATCACTGTTCACCTCACTGTCTGGTTTTATCAAAACAAAAAGGGCGGAAAGAAGGGTATCGAGATAAAGGCCTCTGTCAGAACTCAGAAGCCCTAGATCGGACAGATTCTTAATTTCCCCTTCTCTTGGTCGGCGGCGTTGTCATGGCGGGCGGTAGCGTATCCATGCCCCGCGGGCAAGGCAGCTTCCGCCAGGGAGCCCGCTTGCGCTCCGCCTCCGTGGTGCACCAGGATGTTGCTGCAGGCTTGGAGCCTTTCACCGACGACGACGACGAACAGGCTAAGCGAGCGGAGAAGCGGAAGGCGCTGTTGCGGTATATGCGGGAGATGGAGCTTTACCGGCAGGAGCACCAGACCGATCTGCGGTGGGAACTAAAAGGTCGCCTCCGCGACTTCGATCCCAAGCAGGGGGGCAACTACTACAACCGCTACCACCACGTCGACCTCAGAAAATTCGACCTCGACGAGGAGTGTCAGTATTTCGCATCTCTCGATCTGTTTCTTTCATCAATATAAACATGAATGTAACCTGCATCTTTCTGCACAACATGCAGCGCCCCTTGGTCCGATGCGATTCACTAATGCAGTCTACAAAGACAAGGATGATTATGAGCTATGTGCCGGGATAAACATCTACTCCGTGAAGATTGCCTGCTCCGATGTTGGCTTCCCAATCCATGCGTATGGTACTGTCATTGCCAGAGATAGCATTGATCACAAGTGTGTTTATCTCTTCCGCCGTGATAGAGATCATTGCCAAATAATCAACTCTGAGGTATGTACTTTAGGCTAACAGCCTGCAGTGTGGATCCCTTCTTGCATTCGTAGAAAAGCTAAAACATGTACCTACAATTGATATCCATTGATTGACAATGCAGTAAATATTAGAGGTTGTCAACCCTCTAGGCGATATGAATATTATTGCTCGTTCCAACTTCATATGGTGCTAAAAATTTGACTTTTACGCACTACTGAGTTGTATCAGGGTGTCAGATGACAGTCATCTATCGTAATATTTGCAAAATGCAGATTTCAGTCAGAAACAACCCTGCTTTTGTTTTAATTACTTGTCGACAAATGAGCATCCAAAGGTGTATGTACAGGAAGGTAGAATTAGATGATGAAACATCCTTTGTGTCATCAAGTTCGACAAGGATCTAGTTGTCACTTAATAAAACTAAAATAAAATATTTTGCACCTTTTTATGTGAACCTAAGCTGTGTATGGTTGAACTATTTGGATCATTTGTTACGTTTGGAGATCTCTATGTGAATACGCTGTGTATGGATTAACTATTTGATCATTTGGAGAAATATAACACTCACCTATCATATGTCTATTGATTTGTAGGATGACTCATTGGTCTTGACAGGCCCTAAACGAGGACTTGCAAAAATGGATAATGTTTTCATTGAAACTGATCTGAAGATCAGGGATCATCAAGGGCAGGATAGAGAACTTAGTAAGGGAGTCTTAACGATTGGGCGCATAGGATCGTTGACGAAATTGAAGGTTCAAATCGTATCTCTTGCAACCAGGCTCAGCACTGTGGGCGTGCTGTATGGATACGTGGTAGATGCAGTGGAAGGTACTGTTGTGATTGAAGTTATACAGGGATATTTTGATGGACAAATCACTGCCCACACCACCAGTACCCCGAACAGACTTGTGCTTTACGACAGGGAGCTATATGGTGGGTCAACTGGCGACGGTAAAGGAGCAATCCAACTTATGCGACCTGTTGTGTGTGTGTCTCTGAAGGAAATGCTCGTAATTGTTGCCAAGGCACGAGATGGTAAGCCTGAATGCACCATTACATTTGCTCCAAGGGTCAATGGTGGAGAAGAAGATGATATCGTAGTTGGCGATGTTAAGATGCGTGTGAAGATTAATTGGTCCATAATGGACTTGTGAGTGTGATTTTCTGGATTGGTTCGCTGCTTTATGGCGGGAACATTCTCTGGTCTGTGTAACTATATCTGAGTCAGAGAATGGGATTTAACTACGTACTAGTTGTTAGGTGTACTCTGTCGAAGTATTGCCTAACGTGCTGGGCTTGTTGTGTACCCCTGAACGAATTAAGTGAAGGACCGAGAAGGCGACTAGAGAGGGGTGAATGGGAGCCGATAAAAATTCTTTCAAAAAACTCGGCCTATGTCCCGATTACAACCCGACACGCTTCTCTTACAACCACGAGATCACACACATCAATTAGTGATGATGTGCTAATCCTAAGAATGGTTATGGAATGATACGAATAAACGCGGAAGTAATTTGGACAAAGCGAATCAAGCGAGGAAGAACCAACCCAAAAGCCTTGGCGGATGTTCCGAACCTCTCTCGGATGTTCCGAACAGAAGTGTAAATGGATTCACGAAAGTTCAGTCAAGTCTTGGATGTTCCGACAAAGACTTTCTGTGAATTCACGGAAGTTCCGACATGTCACGGATGTTCCGGAGTGAACAGCCACGGAAGTTTTGACAACTCACGGAAGTTCCGACAAAAACTTTCTGATCAATGTCGGAAGTTCCTTCAATGTCGAAACTTCCGATAGCTCTGGAACAACATGTGTGAAACTCACCCGAAAATCTCAAAATCCCATCAAACGACCTCCAAAAATCACGAAACTTGAACCGTAGGTGCGCGGTGAGATGGGAACCCTCATCCAAGTGGATCCATACCAAAAACCCAACCAAATCTCCACGGATTTTGAATCGAATGGAAGAACAAGGGATTGAAAGTTCTTGGACAAAATCCACAAATTCGAAGTGCTCGTGGGGAGATCTTGTGCAAGATGACTCAACAGATGTTCCCACATGTCCTAGCATCGAATTCATCCAAGAAATCCATTCCAAAACGCAGCCAAAAAGGAGATCAAAAAATCACCCGAAAATAGCTTCGAAAATGGGAAAAAGATAAATTCGAGAATTAGATGGGGAGGAAGAACAAGAGCACGAAATTGATTCAAACAAACTTCAATCCATTGATTCAACCACGAAATCCATAGGAACAAGGCTAGGGCGCCGCCCGCTTCCTCCCTCTCTTGTTGAAAGTTGAAGATACAAGCTCTCACTTTGTTTCCCCTCCTTTCATCTCTCTCTAGCTCTCCCCTAGCATATCCTATCTTCTAGATGCAAATGAATGGGTCAAGCGAGGCAGCCATCTCCTGCCCCCTTCCCTCCTTATCTCATCTTTTTCTTTTCCAAAATGCCCTTAAGGCACACACTCTCACCTACCACTAGAGGCAAAACCGTCCAACTCTTTTTCCTTCGCCCGAACACCATCGGGCCTTCACGACTTCGCTTCGCCTCGACGCAACCTTCGCGATGGCGCCACGTGCACCACCATCCGCCGCCGCCGGTTTTGAGGCCCAAACCGGGAAATCGTCCGCCTGCCGGTTTTGAGACCAAACCGGAAAACCATCTCGATGTCGACGCGTGTCACCTCGTCCCACGAACCTTGCCATCAAGTCTTCTCGTCCCTTACCGTCAGGACCTTTCACTTGACTCGGCCTCCGTTCGCCTTGACTTGGTCAACCTGTCGTCTTCATCACCTCTACGGTTTTGAGGCCAAACCGCGAAACCCTCCGTGCTTCTTGTCCGTCACGTGTACGGTGTGGATCACCCTTGACCTCACCCGGCCTCTCGATCGCCCGGACCCAAGCCTCCCGCTTGGTCCTCTCGATCCTCTCGCCGTTGACTCCATTGAACTACACAAACACATTTCTCCATCTACTCCATTCTTCCCAACACCTTCACCAACTCCGGTTAGCTATAATCATGCACATGCTTATACAACCCTCAAAATCCCGCAAATCAAACCCGAACCTCAAGTTCAACTCAAACCAAATCTATTGTCAATTACCCATCACATCATGAACCATGGTACATCTCAACATAGTTTCTCATTTAGTGATCAATGTTAATTATTCTGGCACATTGTTTGGAGCTAGAATAGTCACCTAGACTAGATATGGAGAGAAAGTCTGAACTGTTCGGACTATAAGACTTGATACGGCCCTGTTCGTTTTCTCCCCTCTAAATTTTAGACCCGTTACATCAAAAAGAATCTCTACATTTAAAAATATTTTGATTAGTTTAATGACAAAACCTTTTTCACATATGGGTGCTATTTTCGATACGAATCCAATGAGGCTAATTAATTTATATTTTGCTACAGTGATGCTACAGTAAACATCTTCTAATCGCCGCTTAATTACCCTCATTGGCTTCGTCTCGCGAATTAGACGGGAGTTCTGGAATTAGTTTTATAATTTGACTTTATTTAGTATATATAAATAGTAAGATTCTCTTTGATGTGATCTCTCTAAAATTTAGACCTGTAAACTAACACACCCTACATGTAGAATGGTAACTGGCATGCATCGAGGCTGGCACCGTCGCTCCGGCTTGTTTGAAGATTCCAACTCTCGCACGGCTAGAGTGCATCCAGGGTTCGGACAAGTGCTCGCTCCTCCATGATCGATGAAAGATGTTGCTAACGAGCTGCCAGCCATGGAACCTTTCACGGAACAGGCTAAGCCAGCGGAGGAGGAGGAGACAGCCCCGTCGATGAGCATGGACAGGGTGGCCGACGGAACAGGGCCCCCAAAAAATTAGTGCCCCCAGTTAGAGCTTCACCATTGACACCTTTGTGCTTCACGCCATCGGATAAAGGATGTAGTTTCGAGTTTGACCGGGGGGAGTGATAGAGGAGCGAATAGGCACTCGATTTTCCTTGTTTATATGTGTCTCAGCCATTGAATGATGCCCTGGTGTGAGCTCGTCTCGTCAACAATAGTGGAGAGAGAGAGAACAACGAACGGTGCAACTGGAGAAGGAAGACGACCTTGCCTGGTCAAGTTGGGCCAAACATAAGAGTATTGGACTGATTGGGCCTTTATTTGCAATTTAAACCCATGTTGCCTTTGGGATAAAAAAAAAGGGTGGCCCAGGAATTCCAGGGCCTCACTTTGAATTTTGAACCGGGCCTCCGAATTCCTGGAGACGGCCCTGGAGGAGACGAAGCGGATGCAGTTTCTCCGGAAGATGGCCCGGTACAGGCAGCCAGAACACGCGATCGATCGGCGGCGGGAACTCCAGAATCGCCTCCTCGACTTCGATCCCAAGCAGGGGCGCGAATACTACAACCGATTCTACTCCGTCGACCTGACAAAATTCGACCTCGATGAGGAGTGTGAGTTGTGCATCTTCTGTTCATAGTATTCTCATCGATTCGGTTCCCTACCCTGCTCTGCACTTTCATGTTTTACTGCAACTTTTTTTTTCTTGTTTTTGCAATCCATGAAACAATGAAAGTACCTGTGTTGGTTGATTGATTGTATGTCATTGCCAGAGACAGCATTGATCACAAGTGTATTTATCTCTTCCGCCGTGATAGAGACCATTGCCAAATAATCAACTCTCAGGTATGCACTTTGGGTTAACTAAAGATCTCCCAGTGTGCATATATAGATTGCAGTCCCTTCTTGCGAATGCAGACAAGCTGAAACATGTTCCGACAATTGATACCCATTGATTAACAATGTAACTGCTCGTATCCTCTATGCCATACATACAGATCCTTATTTCTCATCCTTACTTCATATGGTGCCTGAAATTTCGAATTTTACAAACTAGAAATGAATTATCGGGACTTCAGATGGCAATCAACCATAACTTTAACATTTGTAAAATATAATGCAGGTGTCCGGAATGAAGCAACTTGTGTTGTTTTTGTTTTTATTGCTTGTTTGTATAACACCATGTTTGTTTTTATTGCTTGTTTACAAATGAGCATCCAAAGGATGGTAGAAGTAGATGAATTAGTAACCTCCTTTGTATTATCGAATGCCACAAGGCTAGTTACTCTTACACATCCGATGGCAACTTAGTAAAGGTGTATGCTTTGATACAATACGGAATACACAATAAAACTAACTGAACGTTTTAGATTATTTTAGGTGTTGTGGTTACAAGGCCACAATAGTAGAAGAGGGTCCTCCAAAGGTCTACCACAAGTGAGGGACCTCTGGGAAGGACTAGAATGGGATGGTACACAAGCATGATGAGAGAGAGTGAGAGTGAGTATGAATCAGGCAAGCTGCCTTGGGACCTCTTGGGGCCTTATATTTATAGGGAGGGGATAAGAGGGGGATCCCTCTTCTACCCTTGGTGGGATACAAATATTACATGATTGCCCTTGGGCTTACAATTGGGCCTAAAGTATACATAGGCTGGATCTAAGGTTGTTGAGCCCATGAGGAGGGGGGTGCACACACTATGCCTCCCCCAACAGCTCCTCCCTCATTTGTAGGCTCAGAAGGCACGAGGGGCCTGCAGATGACAAGTGCTGCCCCGGTCCCTCATGGCTCGGAGCGCTTAAACTGGAGACTTGTGGATGTGATGCGCCTCATTAAAAACTCCGTCCCCAAAAACCCAGTGGGAAAAAAGGCGGATCGGAGAAAAGAGTGCGCGTCCACAACAGCTTTAGCTCCATCTTCGCTTCCTCTTCCAAGAAAGGATTTCGGGAAGATTCTTCATCTTGTCTTCCTCCTCCGAAAGAAAGTTTCGGAAGGTTCTTCATCTTTGCTTCCTCCTTCGGGAGAATCTTTCGGAAGTTTCTTTATCTTGACTTCCTCTTCCGGGAGAACGTTTCGGAAGGTTCTTCATTTTGTCTTCCTCCTCCGCAAGGAAGTTTCGGAAGGTTCTTCATCTTCGCTTCCTCCTCCGGGAGAATCTTTCGGAAGTTTCTTTATCTTGACTTCCTCTTCCGGGAGAACGTTTCGGAATATTCTTCATCTTCTCTTCATCTTCCGAAAGAGGGTTTCGGAAGGTTCTTCATCTTCGCTTCCTCCTCCGGTAGAATCTTTCGGAAGTCTCTTCAACTTCGCTTCCTCTTCCAGGAAAAAATCTCTGGAAGGTCCGTCGTCTTCTCTTTGCTCTTCCGGGAGAATGTTCCGGGAGCTTCTTTTCTTCACTTCCCCCTCCGAAAGAAAGTTTCGAAAGGTTCTTCATGTTTTTCTTCCTCCTCCGGGAGAATCTTTCGGAAGTTTCTTCAACTTCGCTTCCTCTTCCAAGAAAGGATTTCGGGAAGGTTCGTCGTCTTGTCTTCCTCTTCCGGAAGAATGTTCTGAAAGTTTCTTTTTCTTCACTTCCCCCTCCGAAAGAAAGTTTCGGAAGGTTCTTCATGTTTTTCTTCTTCCTCCTCCGAGAGAATCTTTCGGAAGTTTCTTCAACTTCGCTTCCTCTTCCAAGAAAGGATTTCGGGAAGGTTCGTCGTCTTGTCTTCCTCTTCCGGAAGAATGTTCCGGAAGTTTCTTTTTCTTCACTTCCCCCTCCGAAAGAAAGTTTCGGAAGGTTCTTCCGAAGGCAGCTCCCACTGAGCAATGATTTATTCAGTTCGGGGACTTGTTTCGCCCAGAGGAACTCTTCCTTCAGGACTTCATCATTTGGGGAACTTTGTTCCGCCGAAGATATATATCTTCCACTTTCGGGAAGGATTTGACCATCCGGAGGGCTTCTCCCACCGGAATTTTTTTTTTTTCCGGTGATCTTCCTCCGGGTCTTGACTTCTTCCTTCGGGGAGCTTCGGTCCACCGAAGATCTCTTCCACCTCCGGGATGGACTTGACCATCCAGAGGGCTTCTCCCACCGGGATTTTTTTTTTCTTCCGGTGATCTTCCTCCGGGTCTTGACTTCTTCCTTCGGGGAGCTTCGGTCCACCGAAGATCTCTTCCACCTCCGGGAAGGACTTGACCATCCGGAGGGCATCTTCCACCGCGATTTTCTTACTTTCGGTGATCTTCCTCCGGGTCTTGACTTCTTCCTTCAGGGAGCTTCGGTCCACTGAAGACCTCTTCCACTTCCGGGAAGGAATCTTGTGGAGGAACTCTTCCTCGGTGATTTTCCTTCCGGGGGAACTCTTCCTCCGGGCCTTGGTTTCGTCGTTTGGGGAACTATGTTGCACCCAAGGCATCTTCCCCTGTCGGGAAGGAATCTTGTGGAGGAACTCTTCCTTGGTGATTTTCTTCCGGAGGAGCTCTTCCTCCGCTGCTTCTTTCTTCCGGAGGACCACGTCCTCCGGGGGATGTCGGAGACATCGGGTTTGCCGCCGAAGATGGAGGATGATTGCTCAGATGACATTTTCCTTGTGAGTGGCATACCCTCTTTGTAGAGTGCGAAACTTCATATGCCATGCTTCCAATGTGGCTGTCCTGGCCGCAGTGGATTGGCATTTTATCTTGGAGGAGTTATGTTTCTCCCTTGTGTAGAGACAAGTCTCTGGGTAGTCGATGTTCTCTTCCTCGATGATTGCTCTCTTCCGGAGGAGCTTTTCCTCCGGGACTTCTTTATTCGGGGAACTTCGTTCCACCGACGACATCTTCCACTTCCGGGAAGGCTTCGATCATCCGGAGGCTTCTCCCTCCGGGACTTTCGTTTCTTTCGAAGGAGTTATGTTCCTCCCATGTGTTGAGGCGAGTCCTTAGACTGCAAGACCCTCCTCCCTTGTGTGGAGGTAGGATTAATGGAGGCGTCCCTCCCTTGTTAATTTTTTGTGCGCATATGTTGGGCCATCCGAAGGTATTGTCTCGGACTATGGGCCAAATTCTTGGGATTTGCGAGGACTTATGTGTGCCTCCGCCTTCGACCTATCCGTCGGCATCCCGGAAGCCCTTAGGCTCGGGGAACTAGGACTTATGTGTGCCTACTTCGACCTTCCACGGTGTTCTTGTGGTTCATTGGTCGGCATCCCGGGACCCTTAGGCGCCGGGGCTTGTGCGAGACAAGAGCAGTGTCGCACGGGAGGTCCTTTCGGACGTCTTGCGGGGAGTGATCTCTCTACCCGACACTTCGTTTGTTGGAGGGATACATGTCGAAGATCCCGAAGGTTGGCACGTTAGGGCCGTTATCATGCAATTGAGAGATGCATGATGTGTCGCATAATGCCATGTATGTATGTGCGACATGAGTGTGTATGATTATGATGCACATGTACGATGCATGGCGTGAGTTGACAAATCGGAGCAAAGACGCTCCTAAAAGTATAGCATAAGAATGCAGTGAGTAGAAAGGGGTTAGTTTCAGGGGCACTTTGGGGATGTATTGCTGGTACCTTCAGGAGGGACCTTCGGGGGAACGTTTCCCGCACTTGCCATTGTGCTGCTTCCCCTTGTGCGCGGGCACCATTTTCGGCATCGCCGATCCTGGCTTCGCCCGCGTAATGTCGAGCTTGGTCGATCGGGCTTCGTTGGCGTCGGTAGGATGGCGTTCCGGAACTACTGCAGCAAGCGTCGGCCTGACGCTGCGACGTTGCGCTCCGATGCACGTATGTTGTTCAGACGTCAAATCTCGAGGGACCACACATAGCTCTTGGTGGTTCGGTTTCGTCCTTGTCGCTGCTCCGTGCGTGGGCTAGTCTCGGCGACGTGTTGCTTCGCCCAAGTGGCCTCTGGTGCCTGTTCATGTCGGTGCGCATGTGGCGTCCGCGACGAGCTCATGCAGTTCTTCGTCGCGCGTCGTAGCTGAGCCTTCGTGGCGTCTTGCTTCGGAAGCGTATGCGCCGAGCCGTGAGCACGACACCGAGCCACCAAGAGCTTCGGGAAGTCATCGCATGTCCTCCCAGGTGTAGTTAGCGTTGGCATGTGGCTTGGCGACGTCGTGCCGATCTCAAGGCAACTACGTACATCTTGTCTTTCGGGCCGGAGCAGTGGCTTCGGTGAGTCTTCGAGTTCATTGCATTTTGAACCGCTTGTGTGAATAGCATCGGCAAGTATTCATGGTGGCATCATGGTTGCATCATGATGACATCACCAGGCTTCGTGGCCGGATTCCGGTTCATTTCTTCCGGGTCGCAAGCCGACCTTCGGGGACATCTTCTGGATTGGCCTTTCGGGCTGTGGGATTCCGGAACGAGCACGAGGCCTTGGCCTGCGAACGAACCTTCGTGCTGTGGACGACCTCCTTGGGTCTAACCGCCGGGACTACTCCCCGGCCTCCGTGACGTTTCGGCCTGCGAGCCTTCGGGCCCGGGAAGACCTTCGGGTTGGCTTTCCAGGATTTCGGGAACATGGGGAAGGATTTGGAGCCGGCTTCGGGGCCTATCACATTCCTGGCGCCGTCCCGACGTCGAGGTGGTGTCCGGCGTCGAGATGGTCGTCCAGGTCCCCGTCGGTGTGCCACACCGTGATTTTGCCACGGCCGCTTGTCTCGATGCTGCGGCTGCATGGATTTCTTTGCCTCGCCGTTCCGCCGGCGGCCGACGACCATCAGGCCTACGCGGCGGCGCTGGCTTCTGAGGTTCCTCCATCGGCGTGCGTCGCTGCGGTGCCTCCGCATCCTTCGGCGTCGGTTGTCGTCGATGCGCTGCTTCGGTGCGGCACCGTGGCCGCGTGCCCCGTGCGTGTGCACCAGGCTCGGTCGAGGCACGGCACAGCGTCCTGGAGTTTGGCAACTGCACACGTGTCGTCCCTCAGGCATGCGTCGACGGATGGATCGACAAGGGGCCAGGCCACCTGCCCGCTCTGCCGCGCCGGTCAGCACACTGCGTCCGCGTCGCCCGGATACGCAAGAGAAACCATTATAGACGAGGTGCCGTCAGGTTTTCTCCGTAGCTTGATCACTGGGGTGGGCTTCGGCTGCATGGTGAGCCTCGGCAGCGACTCCGGTGGTGAGTTCCGGCGCCGTTCTTCGCATGCTTGACATCACTCATCGTGATGGTGTCACGTCGGCGGTGCCTCCGCGATTACTCCCTCCGGAGTGAGTTCTGGCAACAGTTTTCCGCTGTATGGTTTCCGAAGATGTACTTCGAGTTGTTTCCGAAGGTATGCATCGGAATTTTGGGTGATCACCGGGCTTCGAGGACTTGGCGAGCCCCGGCGTTGCCTCCCTTGCTTCAGGTGAAACCAGCAAGGAGTTTCGGCGTCGCCAAGCATGGATGATCATCTCCTGGATCCACCGGAACCCGACCAGTCCAGACTGAGGCGACAAGGCGCCTTCGTGCTTTGATTTCTCCAACAGCTCACTGCATGCATGGTTAGCGCAGCAATACATGTCCGAATAACCACATGCAGCTAGATCACCCGCAAGCTATAGGTTATAGCGAGTACCGGAGCCCAGGATTGCAATTTTAATTAGGTGACGGCTAACAGCAGCGCATCTACTGATTATGCGTAAGCAAGCTGGTAGGCACGAACATACTTGAGCATTGTAAAGTAGGGGCGAGCGTATATATTAGCAGACTATACATGTGGCTCCAGTCCAGCATTGGTTTCGTCAAAGGATAGCTAGATCAATGTAAGCAAGCAAGCCAGGCTACAGTGCAACAAGTCTGCCGAGCACAAGCTGAATGAAGCGCATGAACATACGCATACTTAGTGTCAGACGTTATCTGTACATAGAATTGAGCACGGCCAAGATGCAAGCGTGCAAATTAATTGAAGTGCATGTGTCGTGTTCTTGACAGATGCTAAACGCTGAATGCTTGTGAGGCATGAAGCTAACACATTAGCAGACTAGCATATTAGGATTATTACCGCCTAAAGCGTGATTCGTAAGTCTCGCAGGCGAAACGCAAGTGGCACTGTGCACTTGATGCAAAAATACCACAAACAGCAACCGCATAAACGTGGCCATGTGTGAACAAGCTGCACCAGCTAGCTAGGCTCCAGCAGAATAAATAGATTAACGTGCAAAAGGAAGGCAGTAGCAGAGTAACAGCGGCGTGGTAGCGATGGCAGTCAGAGATGTCACCGAGGCAAAGCGACGCGAGTTCGAGGGCATAGCAAGTATTTTTTGCCGAAAATTAAAGTCTACGGTTGGGTGTCACCTGGAGGGCACTTTCGGCTCATGTCGTTTCGGGATAGAGCGTCTCCGGCTCCAGGGGCTTCTTCGGTACGTGGGCCGACGTAGGCGTCGACGTGGGCTTCCGTGACGACAGCAAGGCTCTGGCCTGCACGCCTTCGGGCCAGGCGCGAAGCTTCGGGTTGACCTCTGGGACTCCACCCTGGCGACGTGGGCTTCCGTGACGACAGCAAGGCTCTGGCCTGCACGCCTTCGGGCCAGGCGCGAAGCTTCGGGTTGACCTCTGGGACTCCACCCTGGCGACGTGGGCTTCCGTGACGACAGCAAGGCTCTGGCCTGCACGCCTTCGGGCCAGGCGCGAAGCTTCGGGTTGACCTCTGGGACTCCACCCTGGCCTTCGTGAAGTTTCGGCCCGCCAACCTCCGGAGGCGAGGACGACCTTCGGGCTCACCTCCGGGATTCCTCCCAGGCCTCCGTGCGGTTGCAGCCTGCGAACCTTCGGGCCGGGGGCGACCTCCGAGACTGCAAAGGGGCTTCGAGGCCCATCCTTTGGAAGGCTTCACGCCCCTGGCCTGACGTAGATGATGGCTTCGGGCCGGGGCGACCTTCGGGACTGCAAAGGGGCTTCAAGGCCCATCCTGTGGAAGGCTTCACGCCGCTGGCCTGGCGTAGATGATGGCTTCGCGACACCTCCGAAGGTGACCTTCGGTCTCTATATTTTTATTTTTTTTTTTGTGATTTTCGCTCGCTTCCCACTCTCAATCATACGTGACTTTTTGTACCGATCCCCACGGTCGGCGCCAACTGTTGTGGTTACAAAGCCACAATAGTAGAAGAGGGTCCTCCAAAGGTCTACCACAAGTGAGGGACCTCTGGGAAGGACTAGAATGGGATGGTACACAAGCATGATGAGAGAGAGTGAGAGTGAGTATGAATCAGGCAAGCTGCCTTGGGACCTCTTGGGGCCTTATATTTATAGGGAGGGGATAAGAGGGGGATCCCTCTTCTACCCTTGGTGGGATACAAATATTACATGATTGCCCTTGGGCTTACAATTGGGCCTAAAGTATACATAGGCTGGATCTAAGGTTGTTGAGCCCATGAGGAGGGGGGTGCACACACTATGCCTCCCCCAACATTAGGTGAACCTAATCTGTGTATTGATGACCTATCTGGATTCTTTGATACAACTGTCTCTTCTTATATTGAGGGAATACTCAACACATGTAACCGACGGGGTTAAGACGGCCCACGACATTTTTATCTAAGTTTCCGAGCATCGGACCATTAGACGTCTCATCTTTGGCCACACTATGTTTGGAAGGTTTTTTCAACTTCGATTACAGCACTTAATTGGAGAAATATAACACTATTCTTACCGTGTAAATTTTCTTGTAGGATGAATCATTGGTCTTGACAGGCCCAACACGAGGACTCGCGTTAATAAGTAATGATTATATTGAAACTGATCTGAAGATTAAGGATCATCAAGGGAATGATAGGGAACTTAGTAAAGGACTCTTAACGATCAGGGGCATAGCAGGTCGATCCTTGAAGAAATGCGAGATCGAAAGCAAATCTCTTGCGACCAGGCTGAGCACAGCGGATGTGATGTATGGATTCGTGGCAAATGCAGTGGAGGGTACTATTGCAATTGAAATTGTGCAGCGAGATTTTGATGGACAAATCACTGCCCACACCACCAGTATCCAGAAGAAACTTGTGCTTTACGATAGGGAACTGTATGGTGCAATGACTGCCGACGGTAAAGGAGTAATCCAACTCATGCGACCCGTGCGTGGTGTCTGTCTCTGTGAAGGATATGCTTGTAATCGTTGCCAAGACTCGTTATGGCAAGTCTGAAGGCACCATTACATTTGCTCCAACGGTCAATGGTGGAGACGAAGATGTAATAACATTTGGCGCCATTACAATGCGAGTGAAGGTTACTTGGTCCATAATGGACTTTTGAGTGTTAGCTAGTTTCTGATGGATTGTCAAGCTTTATGGGCAAGAACATACCCTGATGTAACGATATATGAGTCTGTGGGACCGAGCTGGCTCGATCTGTTCCTGTTTATATAAGAAAGTAGTATGTGTAACTACTGCGTGCATTTAGAAAATATTTGAAGAGCCATGGCTGCTTTGGAACATTGCTTCCTTCTTAATGAAAGGGCAGAGCACCTGCCGTATTTTACTTCAATTTTACTTCAATTAAAATATTTGAAGAGCGAGTAAGCATTCCTGCCCAGCTGGCTAGTTTTCGAGGCCTCTGTCCAATGAAGATTCTTTTTTTTTTAGGGGATCTGTCTAACGAAGATTTTTTTTAGGGGATCTGTCCAATGAAGATGATAGGAACCGAAGAGCTATGGGACATTTGAGCCTTGACGCTGGGTAGTAATATCAAGGGAAATTTTGCTATAGAACACTGGTTTTGGCCACAAGACATTGCAAAATTTGATTTTAGCTGTAAGGCACTAAGAAACTGTGACATTTTTTTTGCTAGACACTATATCTAGAAAAAAAGGCCCCATCAACTTTTTTTTTATCTCAATGCACAAAATATATTACAAGTTGAGATTTTCCATACAGATATAGGTGCATCATTACACTCTATATTGATGTGTTTTTCATAAAATATTTTTTAATTATTTGCATAGCTTGATTAAAAATAAATATTCTTCATGTCAAAATTTAAGTTATACAAAAAAATAAAAAAGTATTTATTAAAAAAACACATGGGCAAAGAATGTGGCAAGGCATCTATATATAAAATTTCAACTTTTCACATATTCTGTACAAGAAGCGTCACAACTCCTTCTTAGTGTCTTACAACTAAAATCAAATTTTCAAGTAAGGGTACTCTCCGTCTTTTAATATAGGGATCGAAATTTTTCTCTAAAACTAAATGTAGAGCGTTTCATAGATAAGACAAACTTTGATGTTGGTGTAAGAGTTGTGGTGGATAGGGTACGGTAGTCTCTTGACAGAGTGACTATTTTGGTGTTTGAATGTTAGAAAGCTCTATATTTATTTAAGGATGGAGTGAGCAGTAGACATGCTAGAAAGGTGCATTCGGATTTGATTAGACTTCAATTTGGTGCATTTGGGTATACGAACTTAAAATTTTGAACCGAATGGAGTGCTAATTTTTGTGGTCTCGGTGCAGAGCAACAAAGCTAAGATGGATGCACGAGCGGGTTTGGCTAGACGAGCTCTGTGCGGGTCAGGAGCGGCGAGTCGGTGCTGTATCGCATCTTTTAGGCAACGGAAATTGGGGTTCAGCATCAAAATACAGAATCTGACACCGATTTAATAAAAACAGAGTCCGCACCGCAATATCACCCGAGTCCCTGTAGTTTTTTTTTTAAGAAAAATAATCAGAGGCTCGCCGACGCAACGATGGAGGTTTCCCAAATATAAGGGGCGGCAACCAATTAATAACTACGCAGGTTAGATTAGAAGAAACGGCGGCGGCGAAATTAATCCCTTGGAAGAAGTACTGTATGATGAACCCCGACGATCCCTGGTGGTTCGCTTTTGCTCCGCCCTTGTACAGACGGATCCCCTCCAATCGGCTCCCTTGGAGATGCTATTGCTGGAGGAGGAAGAGGAGAAGAAGAAGAAGAAGAAGGAGGAGGAGGATGGCGAGGAGGAGGAGGAGTACTGCCCCGGCCTGGAACCTCTCTTCTTCGACGAGGCCGAAGCCGTGGCTGACCACGAGAGGCAGAAGCAGAGACAAGATGCCAAGGAGCTGCAACGACAGCGGAAGAAAGCCCATTGGGAAGCCAAGCAACGCATCTACGAGTACGATCCCAAGCAGGGGCGCTGCATCTTCACCCGACTCCACTTCATCGTCGACCTCAGCACCTTCGACCTAGACGAGGAGTGTAAGCCCTTGTTCTTCTTCTTAATTCTGTCGTCAATGCATGATATGTACTGCTTGATTTTGCCACAAGTAATTATTAATGTTTTCCTTTTCTCTCCTTCTCTGATGCATGCATGCAGCACCCCTTGGCCCAATGAGAGACACGGAAGCACCCATCCATGTGCTGCCAGGTGGTGAAGACGACTCAGCAGACTCCTTGGAGGATGTCAGCCAACAAGGACGTCGTTTCGTTCCGTGTAACTCTGCAAACGTCTTCTCCGTCAAGATAGCCGTCTCTGATGTTGGCTTCCCCATCCAAGTGTACGGCACCGTCATCGCCAGAGACAGCCTTGATCTCAAGTGTGTGTATCTCTTCAACCGTCCCAGAGATGATTGCCAGCTCATCCTCTCCAAGGTACCTACACTATACTGACCTGACAAGGATCAATCTTCTACTTACGATATATGCATACTGAAGCACTTTGCACGCCCATTGCATCACTGAATCTTTTAAGAGTTCCGCATGCAATTACAGCTTCCAGATGCCATGTGGCTCAAGTTTCCCGTACGTACTTTCATTGAAGGAAGCAAAAAAGAAAAGTTTAGATACTAATTAACATATCATGCACACCTTTCTCACAGGATGAATCACTGATTCTGACCGGACCGAAGCGAGGACTTGCTCTAATTGATGGTATTTACTTTGAGGTCGATTTGAAGGTCAAGTGTGGTGGCAGAAAAAAACACAAGGACAAGCAACTAAGTAAAGGCTTTTTAGGATTAGATGGCGTACCCTGTATCTCCCAGGACGAGATGGAGGTTCAGAGGTTTGCTCTTGATACTATGCTCAGTAAGGTGGTGCTGACGTGTGCAGTTGAGAAACATGCGGTGGAAGCCACTATTGCAATCGAAGTTATCCAGGGAAAGTTTTACGGAGAAATCATGGCTTGCACCACTGGTTTCCGGGATAGCATTGTTGTGCTTCACGATAGCAAGATGACTGCAGCTTCGACTGACGACGATGGTAAAGGAGTTATCCCACTGTTGCGGCATGTCGTAGCTATCGCCCTCAAGGAGAAGCTTGTATTGACTGTTGCCCGGACTGGTGCGTGTAAAGGTAAAAGCACCGTTAAAGTTCACTCCAAGAGTCAATGGTAGAGATGAAAATGAGATAACCTGTGGTTTCGTTAAGATGCGTGTCAAAGTTACTTGGTCCATAATTTTACGCCTGAATATTGATTGGTACTGTTACCACTATTTGTAGGCACTCAAATCTAGATAAATTATTTGTGTGTCTACACTTGCCTACAGCAAAGTTGTGTACAGCATACAACAAATTTCTTATTTTGTGAACGTTTGCTTTCGAAATTGCTTTCTTCCAACGCATTACAAAGAACTATTGTAAGCCTTGACTTCAGTAGAGAAAAACTCGGGCTGTAGAGAAAATTCCTTTCTTCCAATGACCCTTTACTTTAGCATCATTTAGAATTAAAACGGAGGAAGTTTCCTCGTGCAAAAAAAAAAAAAGGAGGAAGTTAAATTTGTATGAAGTGGGCTGGCTATAAGCCTATAAGGGCTTGTACAATGGGAGGGGGCTTAGAAGGAGGTGCTTAAAGATAGAGATTAAGCACCAGCCTAGCAACTCTTTCCGACAATGCAAATTAAACCTCCAGATGATTAAACATGATTAACAACCTCATTAGCATTTATCTAAGCATCTCTAGCCTCCAACGCTAGGTGCTTGCTCTTTTGCTTTTTGGCTCACGGATGTAGTTTCTTTCTGCTTGGTACGAACGAAACTATAAACCTGTCACCTTCTTTAAATTCTTCAAACAGCTCTCTTACATCAGTGAAAAAAATAAATAAAATGAAGCCATTTCATGACTCAAACACAACATGACTCTGTTCAACATTTCAAAGATTAACGTAGAAACATGAGAAAAGTAGAATATTCCATAGGAGCTAATTGTGCTGTCCTGACCACCTCCAAATTTATCCCAAATATGCTGAATTAACTATTAAGTCCTTTTAAGCCGTATATGCTTTGATCTGTCACAGATTTTATTATTTCTTCCTAGCAAATTGTTGAAACCATCAATAGGACCATGCTGGAAGTCAGCTTCGAGTATAGGATGATCCCACCCCCCCCCCCCCCCCCCCCCCCCCCCCGATCATAACTCAAGTCACCTGCCAGTAAAAGAAGAGTACTTTTTTAGATAAGACTTTCAGTTGTCAAAATATCAGCAAAGGGTAATTGATTTCAGTCATACCTGCCAGCATGAACATAGGTATCTCTTTTTTTTTAAAAAAAAAGTTACAGTACAACTCAGGCTTACAACGCACGCACACAAACCCTACCCCTATGAGCATCTTCGAAGACTGAGCCAACAAATTGTATAGATTGACGAAGTCACCACTGGCGCCTCGCTGTCGACGGGAGTGTCGCCTACTACTAAAAGCACAATGCCGTTAAATCCTTGAAAATTCGCTCCCACAGGGAGTCGAACTCAGGACCTGAGGTGCTACTGAGAGGCTCTTGTAACCACTAGGTATCTTGTTCATCTTCAACTATCATGTTTTGCAGTATAATACAAGCGTACATGATATCAGCAAGGGTTTTTCGATGCCAATAACGGGCCGCATATCATATCGTAGGATGAGTTCAACAAATGGACTAAGCTATGTGGACCAGAATTCATTGGGTGGAAGAAGAAAAATGGCGTAGAGGAACTGGATGCAAGAGGAAAGCACCATGACTTGTTTATATATAGAACCTGCATTGCAGTTAGATCTTGCGATATTGTTTCGTTCAGTTCAGTCTACACAATCCAAGTAAAAGACGATAATTTCGTTGCCGTAAAGAACGATTCTTTATTTGACCGCAACGACGCAGCGAGCTATCGATCTGTTAAGATATAGCCAAGAGCTGATCGACTTGGCCGACGCAAAGCGTGATCAGTTTGGCCGCACCGGACGCAAAGCGTGATCAGTTCGGCCACAACGAGGCAAAACGAACGTAAGACTGACTCCAACAACGCCATCCAATTTTGAGAGCCAAATAGAGTTTTGCCTGGCTTGCACAGTTCTTTGCCTTCACTTCCCAACCCACCTTCTCCAACAGCAACAGCCAACGACCACTGCAATTTGGACCCCGCGCCGTGCTCGCTCGCGCCGAGCCCGCGTCGCCGCGCCCCGAGCTCGCCCTGCCGCGCGCCGAGCTCGCCTCCGCCGCGCGCCGAGCCCGCCCCGCCGCGCGCCGAGCCCTCCCCCTCCGCGCGCCAACCAGGACCACCATCACCTTCTCAGAGGTCCCGCTGCCGCGCTCCCCGATGAGGTGCACGAGCGGCACGACGGTGCCGGCGCTGACCGCGCGCTCCTTGTTCCGGCGCGCGGAGCAGAGGCGGTAGAGCGTGGTGAGCGCGTCCTTCTTGCCGCGCGTGGAGCCCGTGGGGAGCAGCGCGACGAGCGGCGAGACGGCGCCGCACGCGCCGATGGTGGCGCGGTTCTCCTCGATGCCCGAGAGGCTGAGCAGTGCGCTCGCGGCGTTCTGCTTGGCGGCGGCCGTGCCCGTGCGCAGCGCGTAGACGAGCGGCTTGATGGCGCCCGTGGCCGTGTTGGCGAACCGGTTCCGCTCCTCGAGCGAGAGGTTGAGCAGCGCCGTGACCGCGCTCTCCTGCGCCGCGGGATCCGTGCTCCGCAGCAGCGGCACCAGCGCCCGCACGGAGGCCAGCACGAACGGCTCCACGCGCTCGAGCGGCGCCGCTTCCGCCGACAAGTCCATGGACTCCAGCTCGCCCTGCCGCGCGCCTCGTCCACCGCTGCGCTCGCGCCGCCGGGCTCCGCGTCCGCGCGCTGGTGGTCGACGTCGACGCGACGCCGCGCTGGTGGACACGCCCGCCGTGCAGGTGAGGTTGGGGATGTTCGTCGGTGACCCGGCCAAGGAGAGGTTTGGGAGATTGGGACCCGCCGACGTGTGGACGCCGGCGCACAGGGGACACGCTCGCCGCCCTCCGCTCCTCGGCCTCCTCCGCCGTCTCGGCGCGCCGCCCTCCTTGACCTCAGAGCTGCTCGCCTACGCGCCGTTCGCCCGCCGCCCACGCGCCACCGAGGACGCGCGCGACCTCGAGCCGCCGCCCCCGCGCGAGCTCGAGCCGCCGCTCCACTGCCCGCGCCGCCACCCTCCCCAGCCGCTCCCCTGTGCGCGCCGGCGGCCCCGCCTTCCCGCGCCGCGCCGTCGCCGTCCGTGCCACGTGTCGCGCCTGGCGCCGACCCGCAAATGCATTCGGAGGAGAGAGGGCGTCCATT
Organism: Eragrostis nindensis; assembly: GCA_012490785.1. Lineage (NCBI taxonomy): Eukaryota > Viridiplantae > Streptophyta > Magnoliopsida > Poales > Poaceae > Eragrostis > Eragrostis nindensis. The sequence goes on from JAAXCT010001765.1 coordinate 68,321, forward strand.
TTTAGATGTCCTCTCTCCTCGAAGGCAAAAATGCCTCGGCGGATGGCTGCTCTGTTGGAGACGGAAATCGCATGTACAGTGCCCTGCGCGAGCCATATTTGCCTTTGCCTACCGCCTGTTGAAGTCAGCCTAACTGGGTGGCACTCCATCGGTAGTTGGGAGGCATCGAGGACGAAAAACTGCCCAACAGACTACGGAGGCATCGACGCAAAACTAGGCTCCTTTGGCCCTCGTTAAGCACCGCTCCAATCTGGTTAGACAAAAAAAATCCGGTTTTTTTCCTAAGCACCTTCCTAAGCCCCTCCCTCCCATTGTACATGCCCTAACTACTCAGCATGCAACCTGAATAAGGTTCTGTTTAGATCCACTTAAACTTTCAGCTGGCTAATTTTAGTCAATTGGGATCCAAACATAACCTCTTAAAATCTCTTAAACTTTTAGCCCACCCCTTCCTAAACTTTAGCCCCTAGTCACCTCAAAGCTACTAAAATCGACTAAACATATAAAAAATGCAAGAAACACATTAAAAGGTAAGGAAAGTCTAAAAACCAGAAACATTAGTCAAGGATCCAAACAAGTACCTCCTAAAATTTGTTGGCTAAAAAATTAACAGGCTAATATTTTAGTTGGCTACTTTTGCCGACTAGAGGATCCAAACAGGGCCTAACCCTATACGATACGTTACGCTGATGGTTGGTCGCTCGGCCTTATTAGATTCTCCTCTTCCTCTTTTTTCTTTTTCAAAAAGAGAAAAAGATTGTTTCCCTTGCGCGGCGCCGCGGCAACGAGCGAGAGAGTTCATGGCACTTTTGGCTGATGATGGCGTCGGCAACATGGGTCCCGGCTCTTTTGAGGAGGAGTGCGGCAACCTGGAGCCTTTCTTCTTCGACGAGGCGGTGGCGGTGGCCGAGCACACGGCGGCGGAGGAGAAGCGAAGGAAAAAGGAGCAGGAGAAGGCGCGCGAGAAGCAGCGGATCGAGCAGAGGGGCCGAGCTCACCGTGCGGCCTTGGATCGGATCCGCGAATTCGACCCCAAGCTCAACTGCTTCTACTTCACCCGATTCTACATGGCGGACCTCAGCAAGTTGGACCTCGACGACGAGTGTGAGTTGTCTTCTCGATCTGTCCACTCATCTCACAACCTTATTATGATTGCCGGATCGTCTAACGACCTAAACTTTCTGCTGTCTACTTCATCAAAGCTGTTCTATCCTGTTTTACAGATTAATTTTTCATGCTGTTCCAAACATCATCTCAAATTTGCATCCTGTTCCGAAAAATTATCTCATCCAGTTCGCAATTTAAGTACCAAGTTTACATCCTACTTCACAAATTCAGACTTACAAACATGTTGATTGATTGCTGTCTGAACGGTCGACTCATTCTATTATATTCTGAAAATCGAGGAAACACTTGCCCTTACCGTACAGTGTACTCAACCACATTCATTTTTGTTTGTTCCTTTGTGGGTTCATTTTAATTACAGCAACCTTGTGGTAATGATAGTCTCGATTGCGGTACTACTTTCAGTCCCGTAAAACTGAATTTTAGCTTACCTCTCTTAGCACAGATACATCATCAAGGATTAAATATGTACGGAGCTAATTAATTTGTTCTCTTTTCTCTTCATTGCGATCAGCACACCTTGGTCCAATGAGGTACACTGACACATACATGGAGATATCAACAAACACATATGGTACCATCTGCAATCAGGGTGGGAGCTGGTTCAAGCCGTGTGACTCGGCAAATTTTCTCTCAGTAAAAATAATCTCCTCGTCTATTGGTTTTCCTGTCAATGTGTATGGCACTCTCATTGCCAGAGACAGCCTCGACCACAAATGTGTCTATCTTTTCCGCTGCACCAGAGATCATTGCCAACTCATCAGCTCTGTGGTACGTGTTAAAAAAATGTAGCTGCTAGCATGCATTTTGTATGGGTCAGATCATCGCACTGTTTCATTGGCAACTTCAAGATATGATTCGTATGTGTCAAAAGTTATATCCTAACCTAAGCTTTTTCGCAGGATGAACCGTTGCTCTTAACTGGTCCAAAGCGAGGACTGGCATTAACGAGTTCTATAATTTTTGAGGCGGATCTGAAGATCAAGGGCGATCAAGAGCAGGACGACAAAGAATTTAGTAAAGGATTCTTGAAGTTGGATGGCATACCGCGTAGAACCTGGGACAAAATGGTGGTTGAAACTGACTCTCTTGATACTAAACTCAGTACGGTGGAGGTGATGTTTGCAGTTGTGAAACGTGCAGTGGAAGCTACTATTGCAATAGAAGTTCTACATGGAGAATTCAATGGAAATATCACTGCTCACACCACTAGTATCCACAAAAGCCTTGTGCTTTATGATAGCCAAGTGGCTATCGGTGACAGAAAAGGAACCATCCAACTTCTGCGCCCTGTTATAGCTGTGTCTGCGCAGGAGATGCTGACAGTGAATATTGTTGGTGTAACTGGTAGTGGTGAAACTGAACAAGCTACTGTTGAGTTTAAGGCAGCTGTTAACGGTGGAGATAAAGCTGAAATTGCTTGTGGCTCCTGCCTGATAGCCGTGAAGATTACTTGGTCGATAATTGGCCGGGAGTATGTGGGTTCACGTCGTTGAGCCTTATCAGGAGAATACCTATAGGCATCGTTTGTATGTAGTAGTTGCCTATGTGGCGATTCTGTTGGACGCTTGATTTGAATTGGTTGTGTGACTATTACTGTTTATCATGCTGGACTTGTAATCATAAACGTGTGCGTTAAGAGGAACGATGGTGCGTTCTATTTAAGTGCAAACTGCCTGCAGACTTGCTGCTGTTGCCTGAATCATATGTACATCGTTGCCCAAACTGCATTAACTTTGCTTTTGTGAGAGCACGCCTAATGAGGAAGTGTCGAGGATTTCTGCTTAGAACTTCTTTTTTGCATGATGTTTCTATAGATCGTGTACGTGGATGAACACGGGAGAGATTGTGCCGTTGTGCGTGAGCGAGTACACGAAGGAAGGCGACAATGTCTCATGATTGTGATCCTGAGGTGAGGCAGAGCACTAACCAAAGGAAAGAACTGTGGGCATGCTTCGACAAGGTTGATTCAGAATACGACAAGCTTCAATATGCCTGCTGGCGAAACAAACTTACAAGTAGATCGAGCCTGAAAGCAGACGGCATCACGCTTAAGCTTCAGTTTGCCGCTGGTGCTGAATAGTTTCTTTTTCGAGCCACCTGAATTGATACTGACTTGTCCAGAGGGAGCACGTCGTTGTTGATCAAAGCTAAAATCGAAGATTGGGACTTGAATACTACAGCTATTTTTTTTATATATATTAATACCACAGCTGTTGTTGGAGCAGTGAGCCATGCATGCATTGTAGCCATCAGTTATATGCACTCAAGCCAGGCTATCTAATCTGCATTTTCGAGTGAATAATCTCATTTGGACGGCATTTATTTGATCAATCATGCTCCAACCAAAAGAATACATAACGCCACTGGCGGAGCCACACCAGGGCCAGCCGGGGCCCTGGCCCCACTTGGTGGAAGAAAAGTTTGGAAGATCAAAGGGTACTGCAAAATTTTAGAGAATGAGGCTGGCATCTGCCGAACTACTTAAGACAGCATGAGGGAGAGGGAGCAGAAGGACTAGTGCCTTGGCCTAAATAACGGAAAACAACGACGCAAGAAATCATCTCCCATTTCCTTGCTCCTCTCTATGGCTATCATTTCACTTTATTGGTAGTTTGCTTAACTTCACGTTAAAACACTTGCAAGTGGTAGGTTCAGAGAAGCAAATTCTAGTCTGGGCCTTTGTACACTACTTGCTCAACCTATCAGCTCTTGCTTACTGCACAAATTCTAATTTGGGTGTGTCGTTATAGCTCGTCTAACGCCTCGACGACTTTCATGGTTGCCTCGTCGAACTTAACACTCGGCCATCGTGGTTCTCGGAACCTGGGGTCACCAAGTTGAGTGCCTACTCTTGTGTGCTTGGCCCCTCCTTTGATTTGTTCCTGGCTCCGCCACTGCATAACGCTAAACATGCTATGCTTGCCACAAGAGAGATTAGCACTAGTTTTTGCAATATAAAAACTAAACATGCATACTGTATTCTGAATTCCATGCTAAAGTGACAGCCTCATTGTTCCAAATTTCCATTTCCCAGCACACGTGGGCTCACTGTAGCCAGACATACCATTCTAAATTTTTACCACAGTGCAATCAGTTCAAACTGATGCGCTCAGAAAACTGGATTAAACCAAAACAAGAATGGACGAATATCCAACACAAAACCAACAATCTGAATAATATAGCTATCTGATTAAAAGTAAAAATATTGCACACGTTCATGACTGATTACTACTAAATAAAAGCCCTAGCACGTCAGATAAACAGTTGAACATAACATACCTACACAATAAAGAAGTAGCTACACTAATACTCGTATAGTGTGACCCGGATTTCCCGGATCGGCGAAAATGGCGATTGCCGGCGATCCTGAGTTCTAGCCACTGATTTCCTCCCCTGCGTTAGGGTTCCTCCTCACCTTCAACTGCTCTTCCTCCTGATCCCCGTCCCACTCCAATTGGATCATGCGGTGATTCTGTCTAATGGAAACTGGTCAGGGCTGGGGCGCCCTCGCCTCGCTCCCCTCTCCGGGAAATCAACATACGGAATTGAGGTACGATTCTGATCCTTCCCCACTCCTGGCTCTTCCGGATCTCAATTTTCGCCCTGGATTGGGGATTCAAAAGGCTATCTGGAATCGATTGGGTCTTCCAATCAACTCGTCTGCTGGCTCTTCTCTCAAGGATTTCTTCCTGTTGGTCTCCTTTGGGAGATGCAAATATCGGCTTTCTGATGAATCAGTTGGACTCATTCTCAAAGCCACTCTGGGAGGTGCATCGGCTGATTTTAGGCCTGTGCAAATCAGTGATCGGGTTTTCAAATTTGTGGTCTCTTGTAAAGCTGTTGGTCTCTACATCTACAAACTGAAATCCTTCGAGTGCTCGCAATACAAGCTCTTTTTCAATCTCTGGAGTGAGGGTGGTCCTCGATCTGAGAGTGAAGTGCAACATTGGGAACTAGAACAGGAGGCTGAATGGACTGTGGTGCGCAATAAGAAAAAAGAGCTGCGCCAGATGAAACTGTCTTATGCAGAAGCCTTGCGTCAGAACTCCAACCGAAATCCTCCTCTAACTGGTGCTAACTCAGTTCCTCTTCGATCTCATGCTCGAGCACCAATTCCAGCTAGTAATGCATTTCACAGAATCAAGTCAGCCCTTCCAATGCCTCGGAAGATTTCAGTGTTCAACAGGTTAGAGATCCCCAAGCCCTCGGTCTTTGACCGGATTGTTTTTCTGCAAGAGCAAGCGAAGAACTCGGGCCAACAGATGGAAGCTGATCAGGGGCGCGGAAAAAACGGGCCAACCTTTCAAATTTCAAACTCTGCTAAATCAGGAAGGTCGGATGGACTGGTAGCAAAATCACCTTCGCAGGCTGTGCCAACCAAGCAGAGCATAGTGGGCTGTAGTCGATGCCTTCGGCGAAATCACACCAGACCCAACTGTCGTGGTCAAATCAAATGCCATCATTGTGAAGGATGGGGCCATATAGCTGCCTTCTGTAGCCGGGCTAGATCCTCCGCGCCATTTCCTAACCAGAGCAAGGTCCATGTCAACCGGGGTCAACCCAACCAGGGGCGTGTTTACCGTCCGAAGCAGAGACAGGCTGATGGGATCAAGGTAAACGAGACTCGGAGCCCCACCCAAGTGCAACAGGAAACCTCAGTAACTACGGCACCGGATGATTCTCCGTCTTCAGGATTTTGTCTTGATCTTGAGCTTGCCATAAGAACCCCACAATCGCCTGTCAATGCAAACCTAGAACAAAACCTCGCCGCCGCTTCTCCTCCCAAACCGAGCTTGGGAAGTTCAGCCATGGCATACCACCGCATCGACCCAACACCTCTCTTGCCGCGTGGATTTCAACGAGTGGTGGTGCAGAATCGGAATCCGATGGTGAGGGTGGTCGGGCCCAGGCCACCTCCGCGTAATGAAGATGTCGCGATTGTCGCAATCGATCCAATGCCTCTTCACCAGGTGCACTGGGCCAACATCCGTGATGTTTTGGGTGAATTCTTTCGTGATCATGCTAGAGTCAGAGTGCAGAACATCCAGCCTTGCCCTTTTGGTCAGGCTTATGTTAGATTCGACAGAAGCAGTGATAGAGACCGCTTAGTGCAATCAAGTCCGCACCCTTTTGGGGATGTCCATGTCTACTTAACAGAGCATAATAAGGGTCCTAATCACAGAGCTGTTCAGTTTAATCACGAATGTTGGCTTATCTTGATTGGGTTTCCTCTTGACTACTGGACTAGAGAGCATATAGAGACTGCGATTGCTTCTTTTGGTAGACTCCAGATATGGGAACAAGATATAGACCATCTTTCTAGAGTTTTCATTAAAGCCAGAGTCATTGATCTCGTCTCTGTTCCAAAATGGATAGTAATTTCAGAGGGTGATGGCTTTAAAGGGGAAACATGGACAGTGCAGTGTGAGATTGTTCATAGGGCCAATCTGGGTCACAACCCTCAGGATGAAGACCCAGTCCCTATTCCTGAGGACAATGTGGACCTACAGGAATATGATTTTTTTGGTTTTGGGCAAATGGAGCCAGGATTTGTGTTTGGTATGCCAATTCCAGAGCTGCCGGCTGATGAGGAAAATGGGCCTGATGCTGAGGGATGGGGAATGTGGCCTGCTGGCTTGCCAGATGCTGCTCCTGCTGCAAATGAAGCAGAGTTGGGCCTTGACCTAAATGGGCCCCCAGCTAATGAAGCTAATGATGTTATTATGGGTCAAAATGGTCAAAATGCAGATATGGATCCTGAATTAGTGATCCTTGAGCCAGATATACCAGAGCAAGCTCCTGAACCTGCTCCCCAGATAAGTCTTGATCTCTCTTTTGACTCTTCAGCAGGAAATGTAAATGATGCTCAATCAGATGACAATGAACAGAATAATGAGGATGTCATCATCCGTGCTCCTGATAGGGTAGTCGCTCTACAAGCTCAACCAGCTCAGGTAATACCGGATTTAAATGTGGTGGTGGATATGGACGTGCAGAATCAAGCTCCCCTGATACCTGCGCCTATTCCTGCATTTCTTTTGCCTCACTTGAATGTGGCGCAGGACAATAACAACCTGCCAATCCTAGAGAAACCAATGCAGGTAGATAATGCACACCAGCCTCAACTGCTGCAGGAACCACTTGCCATACCCAATCCAGGGCAGGGGCAAATTCAGCTGGCTCCACACATAATCGTGGGAGACTTTGATGCACAAGCTGATCCAAATGCCAATATGATTAATATGGGGCCACAAGCCAATCAGGTACCTGTCTTGCCAAACATGAACTTTCATGAGTTACTTGGGGCAGATATCCAGCATGGCCAGCAACAGCTAAATGGGGCAGAAAACCAATATCAGCAACAGGGAGCAGAAATTTTTAATCAGAATCTTCAGGTGGGATTTATGCAGTTCAACAATGACTCCTTGGTCGACCCAGTTTTTGAAGCTTTCACCAACCAGCAAACAAGTACCAAGCTTGCACATGCAGATAGCATCAGATTCTGGGCTAAGCACTTTTCACCAAATGGGTCTATGGATCCTACTGTTGAAGTACCTTCTGAGTGGATGCCCTTCATTTCGAATTTACTACTCTCTCCAACTCATTTTTCCTGGGCTAAGAACTTTCTTGTTTCCCAAGCTTGGAGCTTGTTCCAAAAGTCCTACCCAAGAAATGGCATGCCTTTCTGTCTACCCCCAAAGTGTCCTCAGTCAGTGGGCCCCAAATGTTTCATCACTGAAATGACACCATCGGAAGTTAGTGCAAATGAACTTTCTGAGGACGACTATGAACAGTGTCCTGGGCTCACTCCACCAGGCCTGAAGAATACCTTGGCAGGTAACAGTCTTCCCACATCTGCACTGCACAAGGAAAGGAAAAGGCAACGTCAGCCAATTGTAGAAGATTCATCATGCAGAAGGAGTGACAGAATCAAAGCCCTCAGTAAAGGGTTCAAGAGAAGTGTATGCTGTACAAAGGGTTGTGTTGCCTGTGATAGTGCACCCCCAACTCTCAGCCCAAGCATTATCAAGGACCTGGGATCTACTTTTTGTAAGATAGGGCCTGAGGCTTTGTCTACAGCTGCTCTACAGAAGAGAAAGACCAAGAAGGTGGCAGTGAAGAAGGTGATAAGCAAGAAGAATGAGAGCAGCAACAATCCAAAGAATTCTTCCAATGGACAGAAGTCTCCAACGAAGCCTCATAACTAGGAGTGCTGGATCTCCTAGCTTTTATTTTGCTTTTGCTTTCCTTATGGCTTGCAAGAACTTGTTTAGTTTCGTGTACTCAGATCTCTCAACTGGGTTTAATTATTTTGGCTTTTATGTGCTGAATGTTGGCTGCTCCAGTACTGATACTAGTTCTCTGAATGAGATGATTGCATACTCCAGTGCTAACACCGGTCCACTGTCTGTGAGGCTTACACTATCCAGTCCGACACTTGTCCCAATGAGGTTATCCGCTAATGTTGTGCATTGGTGGACTGTTATTGTCTTTATCCCTGTGTTAAATGGATCAAAACGCTAAGAACAAAAATAGGGACTGGAAGGTCTTGAGTTGGAACATCAGGGGACTGAACTCTGAAAAGAAATGGGATTTTGTTAGAAGCAAGATAGTTGAGTCAAAATGTGACATTGTTTGCTTGCAAGAAACTAAGAAGGAAGAGTTTGACCTATCATTTATCAGGAAAATTTGCCCGCAGGGGTTTGACACTTTCGAATTCTTGCCTTCAGTAGGAGCCTCAGGAGGTTGTATAAACATTTGGAAGGGTTCCAGATTCTCAGGAAATCTCTCTTTCATTAATGAATATGGTTTGTCTGTTGAATTGACATCACTTCAATCTGGTGCCAAGTGGGTTTTAACTAATATTTATGCGCCATCTGAACATGACCTGAAGGAACAATTTATAGATTGGCTCAAGAATGTGGATATGCCAGCAGAATGTGACTGGATGCTAGTAGGGGATTTTAATCTCATCAGAAAACCTGAAAATAGGAACAAGCCTGGGGGAAATCTGAATGAGATGCTAATGTTTAACGATGCCATCAGTAGCCTGGGGATAATTGAGATCCCATTAAAAGGTGCTAAATACACTTGGTCTAACAAACAAGAAAATCCTTTACTGGAGAGACTGGACTGGTTTTTCACATCTGCGAGTTGGCTTATCAATTATCCAGCAACAGCTGCTCAGGCACTGTCAAGGGACACCTCTGATCATATTCCTTGTGTCATCTCCATAGCAACTTCTATCCCAAAAGCTCAAGTTTTTCGATTTGAAAATCATTGGATGGAGCATGAGAATTTTCTCCAAATTGTGCAGCATGCTTGGTCCCTACCAGTGCAACAGCAAGATAAGGCAAGAAAATTAGTGGCCAAGTTCAAAAACCTGAGAAGAGTTTTAAGAGCATGGCAGGCACAGATCTCCAACCTTTCTACCTCTATTGCAAATACAAAGCTTTTGATTTATCTGCTGGATCTAATGGAAGAACACAGGGATCTAACCCTTGAAGAGTGGAATTTTAGAGATATTCTACAAAAACATCTGGAATCTTTGCTACATAGACAAAAAATTTATTGGAAACAAAGAAGTACTATCAAGTGGGTTAAATTTGGAGATGCAACCACTGAGTTCTTCCATGCGAGATCTACAATCAATCATAAAGTGAAAGCCATAACCTGCCTAAATGATGGAAGTGGTCCAGTTGTATATGATCATGAGGGTAAAGCTGACCTACTCTGGCAGGCTTATAAGGAGAGATTGGGCACATCAGAATTCTCTACTATGCATTTTGACCTAGAATCTCTGCTTCATATGGAACCCAATCTAGACTGGTTAGAGGCTCCTTTCACCAAGGAGGAAATTGACAAAGTGGTTGACAATCTACCATCCAATAAATCACCTGGTCCTGATGGATTTAATGGAGATTTCTTGAAGAAATGTTGGCACATTATTGCACAGGACTTCTACGAATTGTGTGACGCATTCTATGAAGGAGACCTCTGCTTGCAGAGTATCAATGGGTCTCTCATCACTTTAGTCCCCAAAAAGGATAATCCAACACAAGTAGTAGATTTCAGGCCAATCTCCTTGTTGAACTCTTCAATTAAACTGATCACTAAATTGCTGGCCAACAGGTTGCAAGTAGTTATCACAAGGTTAGTGCATAAAAATCAGTATGGCTTTATTAAGACAAGAACAATACAAGATTGTCTAGCCTGGTCATTTGAGTATTTGCATCTCTGTCATAAGTCCAAAAGAGAGATTGTGCTGCTTAAATTGGATTTTGAAAAGGCTTTTGATAAAATTGAGCATCAAGTCATCTTGGATATTCTGAAATATAAAGGATTAGGAGACAGATGGTTGAAATGGATGTCCCTGGTGATGAGAACTGGCACATCATCTATCCTACTCAATGGTGTGCCTGGCAAAGTCTTCCACTGTAGGAGAGGTGTTAGACAAGGTGACCCACTATCCCCACTCCTGTTTGTGTTAGCAGCCGACCTTTTGCAGTCAATTTTAAACAAGGCAAAAGATCAAGGTTTGTTGAAGCTACCTCTACCTCTGGGAACAGGATGTGACTTTCCAGTAGTTCAGTATGCTGATGATACCTTATTGGTAATGGAGGCCTGCCCTAGGCAGCTAGTAGTCCTGAAAGCTTTACTAAATACTTTCGCAGACTCCACAGGCTTGAAGGTTAATTATTCAAAATCAATGATGGTCCCAATCAATGTCACAGATGACAAGATGGAGCTACTCACAAACACCTTTGGCTGTCAAAAAGGTGGTATGCCCTTCACTTATTTGGGACTCCCTTTAGGACTGACCAAGCCTTCAGTCCAAGATTTCCTGCCCTATGTTCAGAGAATTGAAAGAAGACTGCTCTGTTGTGCACAATTTCTTACTCAAGCTGGTAAATTGGAGATGGTAAATTCAGTCCTTACCTCCATACCAATGTTTATTCTGTGCACTATCAAAATGCATGCCACAGTAATCAAGCAGGTGGATCAATATCGAAAATACCTACTTTGGAAAGGTTCAGATATTAATGCTAGAAAGCCACCCCTTGCTGCATGGCACTTAGTTTGTCGGCCAAAATCTGAAGGTGGACTTGGTGTTTTGCAGCTTTGCACTCAAAATGATGCCCTATTGATGAAGTTTTTGCATAAGTTCTATAATAGAGCTGACATCCCTTGGGTGAATCTTGTCTGGGAAAGATATTATAGCAATGGAAGAATGCCAGGGGAGAAGAAAATTGGATCATTTTGGTGGAGAGATGTCATGAAGCTCAATGATCAGTACAAAGGAATTGCAGCTGTTAAAGTAGGAGATGGTTCTACTGTATGGTTTTGGCAAGATTTATGGAATGGTATTGTACCAGCTCAGAAATACCCACAGTTACACTCTTTTGCCAAAAAAGAAATCACTTCACTGAGAAGAGTCTGGGAAACTGAAAATCTACATGATCTGTTTCATCTACCCCTCTCACAAGAAGCTTACGGGCAATTGCTGGAGATCACAACGACTTTGCAACATATAAATCTGGAATCTGGTAAGGACCAGTGGGCATATATTTGGGGCAGCTCTGCCTATGTCACTGCTAAAGCATATAGAGCTATGAGAGGTCACATGCATGTTGACCCGGCATTTATGTGGTTATGGAAATCCTCATGTCAACCCAAGCATCAAGTATTCTTTTGGCTCATGTTACAGGATAGGGTGAACACTAGAGGTATGCTGAGAAGGAGACACATGTTTTTAGAGTCATATGTCTGCGAAATGTGCATTTGGCAGAAAGAAGAATCTCTCCATCACTTATTTATTATCTGCAACTTTGCAAGAGCAGCATGGAGCTCCATTGGCTTAATAGTACCAAGACGCATGCAGTTGTTGCCCCTAATTAAAATGCTCAAGAGAAGACTCAATGTTCCATTCTACATGGAGATTATTATTATCATGTCTTGGAGTATTTGGACAACGAGAAATGATTGGATTTTTAATAATGTTGATCCTACAATCCAAGGCTGCAGAGACACATTCTTTAGAGAGCTCCATATGGTTGTCCATAGAGCTAAGCCAAAGCATCTAGACCAGTTGAAACAATGGATAAACGAGAGGATGTAATTTTGCTTTCTTTATTCTTCTTTTATTTTGTAACTGCACCTTTTATATTTCAATATATTAATCTGTAGGGGCTTGCCCCTCCAGTTTCTTCAAAAAAAATACTCGTATAGTGTTCACCAGACACTGCTACCAGAGTAGGCATAACTTAGCGTTGACCGCAACCAGTGACTAATAACATATATATAGAGAAGAGAGCATACATATCCTGTCAACAAAGCATAGAAATGAGGCCATCCAACAGCACAAATTAACTCACAAGTCTATCATCGACCAAGTAACCTTCACATGCATCCCAGTGGCGCCAATTGTAATATCACCCTCCTCGTCACCATTGAGCTTTGGAGTAAAATCAGTGGTGCGCTCATCTTTACCATCACAAGTCTTGGCAACAATCACCAGCTTCTCTTTCACATACACAGAAATAACGGGCCGCATAAGTTGGATCGCCCCATTAGCGCCAACACTGCAACCACCCACTTCACTATTATATAGCGAAAGCCTGTTCTGGACGCTGGTGGTGTGGGCAGTGATTTCTCCATATAAATCCCCCTGTACAACATCAATTGCAATAGTAGCCTCCACTGCATCCTTCACAACTGAATACATTACATCCACGGTACTGAGCCTGGTAGCAAGAGATTCTCTTTCAACCTGACATGCGTCCAAGTATCGCCTTGCTGTGCCCCTGATTGCTAAGATCCCTTTGCTAAGTTCTCTGTCCTGCCCTCCATGACCCTTGATTTTCAGATCCGTTTCAACATGAGTATCATCTATCAATGCGATTCCTCGTTTTGGGCCAGTCAATATCAACGATTCATGCTGCAAAAGTTTGCATGACAGTTTAGTGGCATATTTACCCGAACACACGGCACATAATGCGGTCAAACTAGAAGAAATTTCAGCCACAGCTGATGGAACTATTATACTAGATAAAACGGGAAAAGATAACACTACCACAATATTGTACAGGTGGCACAATGGATCATCTAGTTTGAAGGACCGAGAAGGCTACCAGAGGGGGGGTGAATGGGAGCCGATAAAAATTCTTCGAAAGAACTCGGCCTATGTCCCGACCCGCCTCAAGAACAATCTCCAAGATCACACACACATATGAGAAGTGTTGTGTTGACCTTAGGAATGATTGTGGATGAGATATAAGCACTTACGGAAGCAAACCAAGCGAACACGCACTCAAGGAGATGAACCGACGAAAAGATTACAGAAAGTCCCCACCGGATAGTCCGGTTATGTGCCGGAGTGTCCGGTACCTGATGAAACAGGGTACAGAAACCCCCCACCGGAGTATCCGGTATCCTACCGGAGTATCCGGGCCTGGAGAACTCGGAAAACTAAGTTTCCTACCAGAGTATCCGGCACGTTGTCGGATAGTCCGGCCCTGTCATTTCAGCACGCGCGCAAGCTCAAGAAAAATCTCGAAACCGGGTCAAACGACCTCTAAAAATCACGAAATTTGAACCATAGCTTCTTCTTGAGATGGAGAACATTATCCAACAAGAATCACACCAAAAACCCTAAGAAATCCATACGGATTTTGGATTCTACCATGAAGGGTAGGGTTTGGCTGAACAAGAGAGGAAAACTTCACCAAATCTTCAAATCGAATGTGCTCGTGCTATGGATTCGGTCAAGAACCTACCAAGGGTTGTTCTAGCACATCCTAGCACCAAGATCCCCCAAGAAATTCGCCGAAAAACGGATCACAAAAAGCGAATCGAAAATCACCCGAAAATAGCTCCGAAAATGGGGAAAATGAGAAATTCGGGATCTAGATGGGGACGAAGAACAAGAGCACGAAATTGATCCAAACAAACTTCATTTCATTGATTCAACCACGAAATTACGTAGGTCCCATGCTAGGGCGCCGCCCACTTCCTCCCTCTCTTGTAGAAAGTAGAAGATACAAGCTCTCACCTTGTTCCCTCTCCTCTCATCTCTCTCTAGCTCTCCCCTAGCTAGTCCTATCCCTCACACACAATGGAGACAACCCAAAAGCCTCAAACTTGGCAGCCAACCTGCCCCTCCCTCTTATCCTCTTGGACATTTCCACATCCCGGAAATGCCCCTCACACTACAACACACCCATACAACATATAAAGGCGTTTCCGTCCAACTTTTTCTCCTCCACCCGAATGTCATCGGGGCCTTCACACCGTAGCTTCACCTCGAAGCCACCTCCACGATGGTGCCACATGCACCTCCATCCGTCGTCGCCGGTTTTAAGGCCTAAACCGGGAAACCGCCTTGCACGCTTCTCAAAGCGCGACTTCCACCACCGGTTTTGAGGCCCAAACCGGGAAACCGTCCACCGCCGGTTTTGAGGCATAAACCGGGAAACCACCCACCACCGGTTTTGAGGCCCAAACCGGGAAACCGTCCACCACCGGTTTTGAGGCTCAACCGGGAAACCGTCCACCACCGGTTTTGAGGCTCAACCGGGAAACCATCACTGCCGGTTTTAAGGCCAAACCGGGAAACCGTCGACCACCGGTTTTGAGGCCAAACCGGGAAACCATCTCGATGTCGACGCGTGTCACCTCGTCCCGCGAACCTCGCCGTCAAGTCTCCTCGGTCCCAGCCCGTCGGGACCCTTCACTTGCACCGGCCTCCCGTTCGTCTTGACTTGGTCAACCCGCCGTCTTCATCACCTCCACGGTTTTGAGGTCAAACCGCGAAACCCTCCGTGCTTCTTGTCCGCCACGTGTACGGTGTGGATCACCCTTGACCTCACCCGGCCTCTCGATCGCCCGAACCCAAGCCTCCTCGGTCCCAGCCCGTCGGGACCCTTCGCTTGGTCCTTCCGATCCTCCTGCCGTTGACCATCAAGTTGACTCTATTGACCTACACATCATTAGACAAGCAAACACATTTCTCCTTCTCCTCCATTCTTTCCATCACCTGCACCAACTTCGGTTAGCCATAAACATAATCATGCATATGCTTATGCAACCCTCAAAGTCCCGCATTTCAAGCCAACCTCATGTCAACTCAAATCAACACAGTTGTCAATTACTCATCATCATCGAGAACCATGGCACATCTCAACATGGTTCCTCATAGTTCTACCAGTAGTACAATGCACCTAATGAGCAGCCACTGTGTATAACAACCAAATGCATTTCATATCAAAAAGGGAATTGCCTATGTAAACTGACAACCTCTAGCAGTTAGATGACCGATCAATAAAAGGAATTCCAGGGCAGAATACCAAATGAAGGAACATATGTAATGCATGCATACTAGAGAGCTCATTGTTCAATGTTCATTCAAAAGAAACAAAGCTCTGTGTACCTCGGAGTTGACAAGTTGGCAGTGGTCTCTGTCACGGCGAAAGAGGTAAATGCACTTGTTGTCGATGCTGTCTCTGGCAATGACAGTGCCATACACTTGGATTGGGAAGCCAACATCTGAGGTGCTTATCCTCGCGGAGAAGATGTTTAACCCGGCACTAGGTGTGAACGGTCGCTGGCCAGGCTTGCTGACTCTATTAGTGTATCTCATTGGACCAATGGGAGCTGCAGCAAAAGAATTAAGGTTATCTGCAAATTATATTCACTCTTCCAATCGAAGATATTATTGTTGAAAGCAGAGGGACGTTAACGAGAATGAGATTGAACACAGGGGCCGTGGTTACCCGAAGCAGTACCAATTGATCAAGCCCCAAAACAAACAGTACGTAGGTAAATATAGGTACCAGCTTTAGAAGACGAATCAATCAACTAACATATATAGTATATATATAGATGCGGTAGGCTACTTACAGAATACATGTGATTAGTGCAAGGTGTCTAGTTCAAATTTTTCATCATGGACATAACCGAATTGAGTGGCATTACTGCAATGTTTTGAGGGGGCCACAGGGCCGTCGGCAAATGTGAGGAAATGCCAGCTAACCCCATTCGATGCGAACCTCATGACATTGAGCTGGTCACCAGTCGTTTCCCATGCACATTGGTCAATTTTCCATGCAAATACCTCGGTGTGCCTCTATCGGTGAAGCGACTCCCAAAGTCGGCCTTGCAGCCCCTAATTGATTCGGTCGCTAATAGATTGCCAACCTGGAAATCTGGACTCATGAACCGTGCCGGACGAGCGGAACTAACCAGGGTCACCCTAAGCTCCATCCCGATCTACATCTCGATCGCCATCCTCCTGCCGCCTTGGGCTATCAAGGTGATTGACAAAATACGACGGGCCTTCCTCTGGAAAGGGACATCCTCGGTGCATGGCGGTCACTGCTTGGTCGCCTGGACTAAGGCCTGCAGGCCGTTACAGCTCGGTGGCCTAGGGATTATGGACCTTTCCTTAGCGGGCCATGCACTTCGTTTGAGGTGGTTATGGCTACACAAAGTACAGCCGGAGGAGGCCTGGGCTGCTTTCAATTTTGGACCTGACCGCCTTGCCGAGGCGATGTTCGATGCTTCTATTTCGGTCGAGGTGGGCAATGGGGAGCGCGCCCTCTTCTGGTTGGACTCCTGGCTTGACAATATGACGATTCGAGCCCGAGCACCTAACCTGTTTATGGAGGTGAAGAAGCATGCTATCAAGTCGCGTACGGTAAAAGATGGCCTGCGGAGGAGAGCTTGGATACATGACATCAAGGGACATCTTTCTGTATCCGCGATTATGGAATTACTTCGCCTCCTTGGTCGCCTGAGTTCGGTAACTTTGGAGCCGGACCGTCCAGACAAATTCGTTTGGAAGTGGACCGCGTCCTCATCTTACTCCCGGGCTAGTGCCTACCAAGCCTTCTTCATTGGACAGACATCCATATTGGGCGCAAAAGAAATCTGGAAAACGCGTGCACTGAACAAATGCCGTTTTTTCATGTGGCTAACCATCCACGGTCGCTGTTGGACCTCGGACCGATTGGAGCGTCACCACATGCCGAATCATGGACCTTGCTCTCTCTGTGATCAAAATAAGGAAACCATGGACCACCTTTTGGTCGGATGCGTCTAAAGTCGCGAAGTGTGGTACCGGCTCCTACACCCAATCAGGATCCATCGCCTTACCCCTACCACACAGACAACCTTTGTCGAATGGTGGCTGGAGGGTCGCAAGAGGATTGCAAAGGACGGTCGGCCGGGCTTCGACTCATTGATCACCCTCACGGCTTGGAGAATTTGGAAGGAGCGGAACGGACGGGTCTTCGCATCGGGACCATCTCATCCACCCGCCCTAGTAGCTAGTATCTTTGCGGAAGCACGCCTCTGGTGTTTGGCGGGTTTCCGCACCTTGTCGCTTCTACTTTCACGTTTAAATGTATCCTAATAGAACTTGTGTTGTGTGGGTCGTGGTTGCGCTTTGTAAATTACCTAAACTAAATCTCGTGCCCGGTGCTTAAGTACCGTGGCGGGGGCTTGTACCACTCCTTCT
This sequence comes from Eragrostis nindensis, assembly GCA_012490785.1. Classification (NCBI taxonomy): domain Eukaryota; kingdom Viridiplantae; phylum Streptophyta; class Magnoliopsida; order Poales; family Poaceae; genus Eragrostis; species Eragrostis nindensis. The sequence continues at coordinate 85,965 of JAAXCT010001765.1, forward strand.
TCTCTTAATGAAATACGTGCAAAGCACGTTCTAGGAAAAAAAGAATTGAGTGGCAGCGGACTTACACTCCTCATCGTGATCGAACGTGGTGAGGTCGACGAAGTAGAGTCGGTTGTAGTAGACGCCGCCCTCCTGCTTGGGATCGAAGTCGAGGATCCGAGCCCTGCCCCGGTGCCACTGAGCACGGCGCATCATCTTCTGCGCCGCCTCCGCCGATGTCTGCTCCTGGCCTCTGAGCTCCGTCCGGCGCGCCTCCTCCAGCACCTCCTGCCTCCGCCTCTCCGCCTCCGCCGCTCGTTCAGGCTCGGTCATGCCGGAGAAATCCTCGTCCCTCACCGCCCTGCAGCGCTCGAGGTGGGCCTCGATGGCGGCCCAGCGCTCCGCCGCCGTCATCGCCGGAGCAGACATAGAGCAACACAATGTGGAAGGGTACTTTGGTCCAAAGCCACAGAAGGAAGACACCTCAAATGACTTGTTTTTGTTTGGGGTACGTACGTCTGGCTTCCTCCCTCAAACATGGACATTGTTGCTTCGTGTCCGACTCCGTCAGAGTACCGGGGCCTTACATGTTTGTTTCAGTGCAAGTGTAGGACTTGTATCTGACTAGTAGTCCTCCGCCTCGAGTCTCAATCTCTATCCCATACAAATTAAGCCGCTAGCTAGGATGCCAATTAAATTGAATTCGCGTTACCGACCGGAACTGCACGTTGGAGATCGATCGCCTTCTCATCGACCACCACAACAATTAATACCGTCGTCATCCAGATCCAGGAGGCGACTGCAAGCTGCAGACAATGTTCATGGACTCCAACGGAGGTGACGAGGAGTGGGCGGAGCTGGAACCTTTCTTCTTCGATGAGGCGGAGGCGATCGCCGATCACGCGAGACGGGCGCCGCAAGAGAAGCTCAAGGCCCTGCGACGTCAGAAAATGATGGCCACCTTAGCTCTTATCCTACAGTACGACCCCAAGCAAGGTCGCGTCGTCTACAACAAAATCTACTTCGTCGACCTCGGGTCATTCGACCATGACGAGGAGTGTAAGTCTTTCTTTCTTTCTTGCACTCTCTCTTTGTTAGTTTGTTACTACTTATATCACGGTGTAAACAAAACAAGAATAATCCAACTTAATTGTAATCATTTTCTTTTATATCCACTGCATGGATGCAGCACCCCTTGGTCCAATGAGAGACACCGAGGCATCAATTGATATGGTGGATGACATTGTCTGCAAAGAGGGCCAAAAGCAGCCCGTCGTTCAAGGTGATCATAATTCGTCGAACGACGCCCTCTCTGTGAAGGCGAGGGCCCCCTCAGGCTCAGATGATAGTGAAAAGCTGTTTGTTCCATGTAACTCTGCAAACTTCCTTTCGGTGAAGATAGTCTCCTCCGACGTTGGCTTTCCGATACAAGTGTACGGCACTGTTATTGCCAGAGACATCCTCGATCAAAAGTGTGTTTATCTCTTCCGCTGCGACAGAGATTATAGCCACATCTCAACAAGGTACGTACGTACACAATTGTTTACACACACGGCATTTTATCTTGGGAAAATACCTTGTATGCCATTGTCTTAAACTAAAACTCCTTGTATCCAAGTTGCTAACAAATTTATCCGCAGGATGAAGAGTTGATCCTGACTGGCCCAAAGCGAGGACTTGCGCTTGTAGATGCTATATATATTGAGATTCATTTGAAGATCAAGGGAGAAGGACAGCGGAAGAAAGACAAACAACTAAGGAAAGGCTATTTAACATTAAGTGGCGTGTCACGTTACTTCGGAGAAGAGATGGAGGTTGAAAGTTACACCCTTGAGTCTATGCTCAGTAAGGTGGTGGTGATGTGTGCCGTTGAGAAGCATGCCGTGGAACCCACTATTGCAGTTGAAGTTGTCCAAGGAAATTTTTACGGAGAAATCACGGCTTGCACCACCAACATCCAGGATGGCATTGTACTTCACGATAGCAAGTTGATAAGTGCAGCAGCAACGACTGGTGGAGCTCTCCCAATGCTGTGGCGCGTCGTCTCTGTTGGCCTGGTGGAGAAGCTGATAGTAACTGTTAATCGGGCTGGTGTTTGTAATTGTAAAGCTGAACGTCAACGCACCATTAGGTTTACTCCAAGAGTCAATAATGGAGATGAAGCAGAGATAACCTGTGGTAGCTTGAAGATGCACGTGAAGGTTACTTGGTCGATAATTTCACGCCTGCATTTGGATTGAGATGAGATTGAGGCTTAAATTATCGATAACACATGTAGTATTTAATTAGTCGGTGATGCATGTATGGTTATTCTGTCAGATATTGAGCTTCTTGTGTCGTACTGTGGTAACTGGTAAATAATTCGGTGATGTATGGCGCTAGCTAGCCACGCTCTGACACAGCAAACTTTCCTTTGGTGATCGAGAGGCCAGTTCTCAATTGGCTGTCAGATTACCATGTACACTAGTACAGGTCAGAGACTTCCATATATTCTCGCTCCAATCTCTTTCCTTGGAATGCAGCACGGACTAAATTAGGGATTAGCCGCAGCGAGCGAGATTGGCAACATCACGATGCCTACCCGGCTACCCGCTCCCTCAAGCAACTTGTCGCTTCGTGTCCGACTAGGATTTCACTAGGAATCTGACTAGGATTTGACTTCACGTCCAGCTAGATAGCTAGCTAGGGTACAAAATTCGCGTTGGCGATCGATCGACACGTACTAAAAACGCCGACCGGCGATTGATCGCGTTCATCGATCGACCACCACACCAATTAATTAATTAATCCACCGGACCGGAGATCGAGGACACCGTGGGCGAGGAGGAGGTGGGCGACGACAAGCAGCCAAAGCCAATAAGGTCCTCCATGGAGGACTCCGGCGAGGAGTGGGCGCACCTGGAACCTTTCTTCTTCGACGAGGCGGAGGCGATCGCCGATCACGCGAGGCGGGCGCCGAGAGAGAAGCTCAAGGCCCTGCGACGTCAGAAAATGATCACCACCCTAGCTCGGATCCAACAGTACGACCCCAAGCTTGGTCGCGTCGTCTACAACAAAATCTACTTCGTCGACCTCGGCTCATTCGACCACGACGAGGAGTGTAATTAAGCCTCCCTTTCTTTCTTTCTTTCTTCCTTGCACTCTATCTGTCAATTGCATACATACTTAAGCGTCGATCGTTACTACTTTTCACGGTGTAAACAAACATGAATAGTCCAACTTAATTGTAATGATTTTCTTTTGTTCGACGTACTGCAGCACCTCTCGGTCCAATGAGAGACACTGAGGCATCAATTGATATGGTGGATCGCAGTGTCTGCAAAGAGGGCAAAAAACAACTGGTCGTTCATGAATCGTCAAACGATGCCCTCTCTCTGAAGGCGCCGGCCGCCTCAGATGTTAGTGAAAAACTGTTTATTCCATGCAACTCTGCAAACGTCCTTTCGGTGAAGATAGTCTCCTCTGACGTTGGCTTCCCGATACAAGTGTACGGCACTGTCGTTGCCAGAGACATGCTCGATCGAAAGTGTGTTTATCTCTTCCGCTGTGACCGGGATCATAGCCACATCGTCCTCAACAAGGTACTTATATACATTGGATCAACCACAACTGTAGTATAATGATGGGGTTAAGTGACACAAGCCAATTAAGAGTATAATGATCATGCATTATACCACAAGGTATTTACAGTTTCAGTTTGCGGTTACATATTTTGCTAACACGTACCCTTTTTCACAGGATGAAGAGTTGATCCTGACTGGCCCAAAGCGAGGACTTGCACTTATCGATGCTATATATATTGAGGTCGATTTAATGATCAAGGGAGAAGGAGAGCGGAAGAAAGACAAACAACTAAGTAAAGGGTATTTAACATTGAGTGGCTTGGCACGTCACTTCCGAGACGAGATGGAGGTTGAAAGTTACACTCTTGAGTCTATGCTCAGTAAGGTGGTGGTGATGTGTGGTGTTGAGAAGCGTGCGGTGGAAGCCACTATTGAAATAGAAGTTGTACAGGGGAAATTTTACGGAGAAATCACGGCTTGCACCACCAACATCCAGGATGGCATTGTTGTACTTCACGATAGCAAATTGATAAGTGCAGCAGCAACGACCGGTGGAGCTCTCCCATTGTTGCGGCGCGTCGTAGCTGTTGGTCTGATGGAGAAGCTGATAGTAACTGTTACTCGGGCTGCTGTTTGTAAAGCTGAACGTCAACGCACAATAAAGTTTACTCCAAGAGTCAGTAATAGAGACGAAGCAGAGATAACCTGTGGTAGCTTGAAGGTGCACGTGAAGGTTACTTGGTCGATAGTTTCACGCCTGTATTTGGACTTGGATTGATGATACTGGTAGCGCATCCGCAGGCTTTGAGCTAGCTTGTTACGTTGTAGTTAGAGAGTTTGCCTTAGGGCGCATTAATGAATGCATGATTTTTTCGCTGGCCGTTAGTACAAAAACAAAGTTATGACTTTCTTAGATATTCGAACATTCTTATCTATTTTGCTCGTGCACCAATCTTTGTACTGCAAACTTTTTCCAAATTTTGTAGTCACCATCGCCAGCATCCTCTTCATTCATGTTTGACCCTTCGTATTTCTGCTACATAATCAAAAAACTAATAAATATAAAACAATAGAAAATGTAAGCCCGGCAGTATTGAGATTTTTGTGCTGAGGTTCTCTCTAACAGGGGCGACAAGGCATGCTAATCTTGGTGCTGTGTCCAACACTATATGTTACAGCATCAATTCAATGGAGATGATTTCGGTACACTTGCGCAAACCTGGGTGGGAGATATTGAAGAAAGACGGATCGATGTGATAAATCAGTACACTTGCGTGTGATGCATGATTCCTAGAGCAAGAACATCTGTAGGTTATTCCATTCCACAACTTACAAAATGTGCCTGCTATGAATGAAGGAAGAAGGCCCACAGCTACTGGTACATCTCTCAGATTTTTAATTTTTTTTCTCGCCAAATTATAGAGATACGTCACGCCGATCTAACAAGTTTACCGTCTCCCTCTCCTTCCCCTCCGGCTCGGCGGCGGCGTGTTCATGGCGGCGGGCATCATCGCGTTGGTGGAGGAGGAGGAGTGCTCAGGCCTGGAGCCTTTCTTCTTCGACGAGGCGGTTGTGGTGGCCGAGCACGCGGCGGCGGAGGAGAAGCGGAGGAAAAAGGAGCAGGATGAGGCTCTCAAGAAGGAGCGGAGGATGCTGGATAATATCACGGAGTACGATCCCAAGCTGGGCTGCGAATACATCTCCCGATTCTACATGGCGGACCTCAGCGTGTTCGACCTCGACGAGGAGTGTAAGTATATACGTCAGTCTCTCAGTTCATTATCAGTTACTCCCTCCGGTTTTAAATTGTTGACGTTTGGTCAACAATTTAAAACCGGAGGTAGTACCTTACACATCGTTTCGATTCCGCCAAATCGTATCATAGCATATTGATTGATTGTCCTTTGTCTACTCGATCTAGTTATTCTAACATATGCTGAAAAATTTTGGCACCCTTCGATTTCAGCCTCTAAAACTCTTAAATAACCGGCCTCTCTCCATGTGTACTTCATCAGCTTTGATTTCTCATCACGAGTAATAAAGATGCGTGAAGCTAACGTGTTGCCCTATGTAATGTTGACTCCCTTTCACTGCAGCTCCCCTTGGCCCAATGAGATATACAGAGACACAAACTGAGCAGTCAACCGGTGAATATGGCACTATGTGCAGACAGGGAAGAAAGTGGTTCTATCCGGAAAACTCAGCAAATGTCATCTCCGTGAAGATCACCTCCTCGGATGTCGACTTCCCAATCTATGTTTATGGCACTGTCATTGCCAGAGACAGCCTGGACTGGAAATGTCTTTATCTCTTCAACCGTGATCGAGATACTTGCCAACTCATTAACTCTAAGGTATGTAGGACAGAGTTCAATTTTGCTGGCAGTAGCTGATGCTAGTATTCATTTTGTATGGGTTGACTTCAGAATCTGATCTGCATTTTAATATTTGTCATAAGCATCTGCTGTCATCTGCATTTTAAACATTTCCTTGGTTGTTAAGATTATATTTTTGGCTCAAGACCATATGTACTGATCTGCATTCTTTTCCTGTCAAGTAACGATGCTATTATTATGTGTCATAAGCATCTGCTACTCCATGGGTTTTGTGGATCCTTAGTTGGTGAAATGTGAAATGTGATGCATGCTCATTTCTGGTGCTGAACTGTGTGACACGCGCTGAATGTTGGTATTTTACACATCATCCATCAATCATCTGAATTACTGCGATTAAAACAATTAAGTTTATACTTGCTAGGTGGTCTTTTAACTAAGAGACGTATATTTGTATAATTTGGTCGCATGGTCTTGATACGGTGTAAACCAGAGTAAACTAACATTGAAAATTCTTAATATTTTTGTCATGAACTACTGTTGAAATCCTCGTTACTTGTATAATAGATCTATATGGAAAAATTACTAAGCATGTCATCTCTAGCATCATTTCCGGGTCACACTTATTTTATTAGGATTTCATCCATATCTGATTGTTCCTAATCAATCTTCAGTGTACTTTCTGCATCACGTGTGCCAAGACACATCCGTACACACAGCACACTGAAACTAGTTTCAACTACAATAAGGGCTTCCACATGTACGCTGTGTAGCTCAAACTTTGTGTATTTTGATTGCAGCAGCATATGTTCAGAGAAAGATACCACTAAACTATTATGTAAACCCTTTTTCGCAGGACGATCAGTTAATCTTGACTGGCCCAAAGCGAGGACTTGCACTAATAGATGCTATTTATTTCGAGATGGATCTGAAGATCAAGGCTGAACAAGGGCAGGAGGACAAAAAACTTAGTAAAGGAGTCCTGAGGTTGGATGGCATACAACATCAATTCTTGGACACAATGTTTCTTGATAGTGACTCTCTTGAAACTCAAATCAGTACCGTGGAGGTGACATATGCAGTTGTGCAACGCGCAGTGGAGGCTACAATTGCAGTTGAGGTTGTACAGGGACAATTTGATGGAACAATCACTGCTTGCACAACCAGCATCCCGCAAAGCCTTGTGCTTTACGATAACAAAGTTGCTTGTGCGATGACTGGTGGTAACGGTAACAGAAGTATCAGACTGTTGCGACCCGTAGTTGCTGTCTGTATAGATGAGATGCTGGAAGTGACTATTGCACAAGGTAAAACTGAAGGCAAAATTCCTTTTATGCCAGATGTTAACGGTGGAGACAAGGCTGAATTTACTTGTGGTCCACTTACCATGCTTGTGAAGGTTACTTGGTCAATAATCGCTCGCTAACATCTGGCCTGACGTTGCTGTATTGGCTCGATCTGTTGGCTTTGCTTGTTATCATTCCTAAACTGAGTTGTGGATACTGATATGGCGATTCTGTCGGACGCTTGGTGTGTGACATTTTGTGTTACTAGTATAGTTATCTTCTTGTCTCTTATGATGTATTCATGACATGTGCCTCAAATGGATGATTGCTGTATATTATGCTTTCGAAATTGTTGGTGCGTGATATTATTTTCAATACCGTGCATTGTGCAAAGCAGGCACAATATCATTTATGCCCGTGAGCTTGCTGTTGCATGCAATTCAATTCTAGTAATGTGTATACTACATACGCAGCTGCCTAAACTGCACTATAATATGCCGCTGCTTTCGACATGTTCCTTTGTTAGTCTTGTTACCTATAACCAGATTAGAAATGCAGACGGTGGCTCTCTACAGCACAGTTATGGCTCTACATTTTGCACTCATGTCACCTTGAATTTGTTACTCACCCACATTTTTGCACTCAGCTCATCAACGGCAGTAGTGCCATAGCCACAAGAAGAGAGCAGTGTCACTGGATTCCTAATCCTATGGTTCAATAGGTAAACACAGATCATAAGATACTCTGAAATGCAGACACTGGATGCTCCCTGTATAACCTACCGAGACTGCAAAACACAGCCCCAAAAACCACCCTAAGAAAAGCAATAGCTTTGTAGGGAACAGTCAGCGAGGATAAGTGATCAAAGTGACCAACAATGAGATAAACAAATGGAACAGTACTTGTTCTAATCCCACCTTAATCACCAAAAGGATATGATGTCTCCAGGACCACATAACCCACAATAGCTCAGAGCATTCGACGAATTCATGACAGGTTACACATTTCAACCACACAAAAACTCTTTCTAACTTATTCGACAGGTTTAACTCATGTAACACCAATGGCAACGCAGCTAAGAGGACTCCGACTTGGTGTAGATCCTAACAGCGACAGCCAAACCCAAGATGGCGAGGGGAACCAAGAACTGGAGGATCTTGATGATGAACTCGGGGGTCTTGTCTTGGTTGTAGTGTGGTTGCTTGGGGGGAACATACTTTGTCCTGGCAGGGATTGTAGATGAGTCAATGTCGCCCAAGTAGTACTCATCCATCATCGCACGGGCGGTGGTACTGTGCCCAACATCCTCAAAGTCATCAGTCGCGTCCTTGGCTGTACAAGGTCCATATGGGCGTAAAATTGTAAGTTTAATCATAACCATTGCACCTTAGTCACTGGTTAGAAGTATGCAGAGGCAAGAATGGCATACCGGTTGAGGACAACAGGACATCATCACCTCCAGGGTGATCTTCCAGAAACTTTGTCACATCGTACACCTACACAGAAAACACAGCTTTGGTAAGGTTACTGTATAGAAAGGATAAAATTTCTGATTATTAAAGAGTATTACTGTAAAAGTGGTGACACCATTGAAGGATGTAACATCATGTCTAACAAGCCAAAAAAAAAAGGCTTATAAAAGTGGTGAAGTCTGGTCTAAGCTTTCTTATTACTAAAGAGTATTACTGTAAAAGTTGTGACATCATTGAAGGATCTAACATCATGTCTGACAAGCAAAAAATAAAGCAACACTTACAAAAGTGTTAAAAGTCTGGTCTACTACAGTTATCTCAGTCACCTTTCAAATTTTGAAGGTTGAAAAACTTTCTTTGTCCAAATATGATTATCAGAAGGATAAGGATAAGGATTTCAGAAGTGTCATTGAGGCTATGTAAATATCAATCAAATATGTTTATTCAAGAAACAATCAGGCTTTGGCGAATGGAAAAAAGGAAACATATTACAGAAGGTTTCTGTGGGGAAAAGAGCAGCACTTTAGATATCAAACTTCCACATTAATCTAAAAGCTTCCTATTCCTTTAATAAAACTACTGAGTTGTTGGTTTAAAATGGTGTTTAAGGTCTTGTTTTCACTAGAAGAACAGAGATACAACACCTATATAATTAGTAATTTACCAAGACCTTGTGCAGCTGGACAAATAGTATGCTTGAGCAAAGGGACTTGAGAAGTAATGTGCTACACTTACGAACCTCGAGACTCAGCAATCATCTAACAAAATCATGGACAATGAGGTAGATTATACCAAGGTTGCTGAATAAGAGAAGAAAAAAAAACTGGAACTGATTTCATATGCAGTTTATTCAAGAATTGTCACTGTGATTACACTAGTGCTTTTCAGGAAAAAGATGGAACTACAGACAGAGATACTGGAGGACATGCTTAACTACCCCTCACAATCGAACAGGCCTTAAGACTGCTCTGTGCCATGACACAAAACCAGTCATAATATCATATTTACCCTGCATAACGACCCACTGCGCAAAGAGCGATCGCACTAGCACAAACCATCAAGATGAAACATGACATGACAGTAGGAGGACATAAAGAAAGTATAAGATCCTTTTTCTTTGTGAGCAAAAGGCACGCAACTAAATGAAGGGATCTGCTTTCAGTTTGGAAGGAGGCAAGTGGTCCTCCGAGATTCGACTGGAATCAAACCGAAAAGCCCATGCATGTGGAAAATTCACACCATGTGAAGGTTAATCTGGCGAATCAAAATTATTAGTCAGAGAACCGGGATCGAGTTATCCTGACCCCCAACAAACAATTGGCCCAGAAGAATCTACAGGTAAGAAGCAACAAGATACTGGATCTGCCTCGTCGTATGGGATAATTGCCGTCACAGCCGCCTACCAGACATAATCAAAGAACTCACAAAGCAGGGCGCAACAGAGCTGGTGGCCGATACAAAACGTTCTTTGAACTTAAAATTCAGTCGAAGAGACATGAGGATTTCGGTGGTCATCATCAGTTAGCTAGAAGCGAAATTATGCCAAAATGACAAGATTAGGGACTCTCTGCCTATGGCTACGGCTCGCAAAGACTAAATCTTGGGCAGGAATTTCGGGATCAGCCATGACTGGTGGTGGATGAGGAGCAGGAGAAGAGAGATTTGTGTGTATACCTTGCCGCCGATGATGAGCCAGCAGTCGTCCTTGGAGTTGTGCTTGGCCACCTCCTCCAGGGTGAACACCTTGGTCGACGACATCCTCTCCGGCGAGGGATGGATGGGATCTGGATGGGCGGCGGCGGCAGATCCGAGATGTTCCCAAGGAGCCAAGGATTGGGAGAGGAGATGGATGGAGACTGCCAAGGCAGAGGACTAGGAGAAGAGAGGGGGATTGGGCCTTTTAAAACGCGATGCAAACAAGAAGAGCTGAATCTCGCTTGCAGCTTGGCTCGACCAAAAAAGAAGAAAAACTGCCCCGCTCCGGCCGACTCCACCTACCCCCGCCCCACCAAACACTCCATTCGACCCCACCTGTCAGCGGCGGTGTGCAGCCGTGCCTTTTCATGTTGTTTTACCATTTGCGTCGCAATTTGTAAACCATGCACATCGGTCAAAATGAAATCACCGGCAAATAACACGACGACGTAAATGTACATATTGATTGTGCACGATCTTTTTAATTGTTCCGTTGCCTGGAATTTCATAATGGTAGTCAATTTCTTGACATCTCGTCCGGCTTGACGCTAATGCGTTGACTAATACTATATTTTAACGCGTTTCCTAAATTTTAGAGGTTCAGTTGATCTATGTAGCCACATATTTTCGATGAGGTTAGTTTTCAGATATTGGGTTTGTGGGTTTTGGGTTCGATGTGATTGTTGGTCTCAAAAAAAGATTTGGGGAGGTGGTTGGATTGATGGTGCCATGGCACCAGAGCCTAGAACAGTAGGCGAGTGTTGTGCGAGGTTGGCTAAAGGGAATATCCAAGTTGAGTGGATAGTCCGGATATAGGTAATGGTCACAGAGTCACCAACGAGGACGCTAATGAAGACTGTCAGAGGCGAGCACGTAGAGAGAGAGAGAGAGAGAGAGGAGGAGGAGGAGGAGGAGGAGGAAGAGGAGGAGATTTCATCTGAGGTTGAAGACAAAATCGATGGTCGCCGTCGCATGGATGAAGCATCGTACTGAAAACAACACTCGCTCCCGTATTCTTATCCCTCTGCTATGTAGAACAGGCATCAACTATTATCAAGCTAAGGTTTAAAGTTTTAAGGCCGTAATGCATCAGAGTCTTCAAGTCAAGCCTTAAGGCGAAGAAAAGAAAGAAATGGTTCTAAATGACAATTGCATGAGGGAGATGTTTTGAAACTAATCAAAATTGTGGATAGAAAAGTACGATAAGTGCCTCACATGACGTCCACATTTTGTAAGGTTCATTACTAATGACATTTATGTTGACACGTGTACTAATAAAAAACATGTGATCGATCAATTAAAATAAAACAAAAACATATGGATGAATAACGAAATTGAAGAATCCTATATCAAACTCGGGTGTTTGTGAAACCCACGGCATCCAAATTTTTCTTGATACCCGACTTGGGTGTTTTTGAGTTGATGATCCACCCCACTGTATTATTACCGCTTGGCAAATGATGTAACTTTATTTTAAATCAATAAAGCACATGTGAAAAGGTATGTAATCCGGTGGTTATAAGAGCCTCAATATCATCTCATATCCTGAGTTTGACTCTCCGTGAAAGCGAATTTTTTAGGATTTAACGGAATTGTGCTTTCAGCGGTAGGCAATGTGGCCGTCGAGAGCGAAACGTTAATCTCAAGAATTTACCGGCTCAGTGTTCGAAGATGTTTATATGCGTTGTGAGTGTCTGAGTTGCATTATGTAATAAAAAAATCAATAAACACGCCGAATGCATTTCCCAAAAAAATAAAAATAAAGAAGATCTCCATTGGGCTGTGTTACCCACAGGATTTGCCATTTTTTAAATTAAGACACCAAATCGGAGCTCGTGGACGATGCAGTCGAGAAGAGGTAGGAGTTGTGCATGGTGGGTTGGTGTGCCCGTTGTCTTCCATAGCTACCTACCGCCAAGATACCAGACCATCCTACGTGGCAACAGTAGTTTTTCAGCCCGGCTGACATGGGGGCATGCATGGATGTAATTGCGTATGTATGGTGCTGATGGAAAAGTTTTCTGTCAGTGGATTGTTCCAGCTGCACAAATGCAACCTCTGCTAGCCAGTCTGCTACAAGTATGGCCATGACGATCTTCATGTTCTGATCGAGAATTTTCAATCTCTGCTGTGCAGCAGCTGCGGAATTAATTACCGGATTAGTTGGGGCTAGCTGGTCGATGAAGTAATACCGGGAAGCTTCTAGAACAGGAGATGGTAGTTGGGCAATGCTACTGCTTTCATGGACCGAATGTGGCGAATAGGGAAAGAATTGAAGAAGAGAAGGATCTGTGGGCTGGTGGGTGTGGCTGTGGCAGTTGCTGGTGGCGCCCCCGGATTTGTGCCCAAATTGACCTCGCCATCATCTATGATCACTAGTTAGAGTTGACAAACACTTCTCTGTGTTTACAATACATCACCTTTCTTTTTTAAAAAATGCCCTGCCTTTTTGACGGCCGCAAGATGCAATCAGCTAAAGAACGCAATTGCACAAACCAATATGCGTGTTCTTCAACAAATAGGACTGTTAGTTGAGACTAGTCTTCAGCGCATCCGATACACTGCACTTTTTTTATTCGTTTTTATTAGGACTACCACGCATATGAATTGGGATATACCTAGTCCACACTACAGCTTAATTACTTCTGTTGTCTCCCAAGAACGATGAAACCTATGCTTGTTTCATGGATTGCATCTTCAATCATGATGATTGTATTTGGTCCGCCGCAAAAAAAAAATGATGATTGTATTTGGTTCTTGATGCATGCTGGGTGCTATAGTATCAAATAATATAATGGAGGCATTATCTTTTTTTAAAAAAAAAGACCTTTTTTTTTTTGCCATTTGCTCCACGTTCTATTTCCAGAGGACTGCACTGTTTTCCTCGTGATTTCCATGAATATGCATTTTTTCTTCTTAGCGTCGCTCACTAAAATTAAGCAGTTAATAAGTACAGAGAAGGCAGGACGAGGACGAACAGGGAGATAGATGGCTGCCGGAGAACTGGAATTTGTATCCGGAGAGTGCCTGCCTTCTATGTGTTTCCGTGCATGTGCATCTTAGTAGTAAATTGATCACGTATATATGTACGAACGTTTAGCACGTACAGAAGCACATTTCCTTCAGCTACATTTATTAGTACTCCTACAAGCTTAATCTTGGCTGCGTTGGACTGTTGGTCCCTGCAGGTTCAGTCAAGTGATGTACTGCACAGAGTGCACGGGTCAGAGTCGTACACATGCTCGATGAAATTCATATCCAAAAGAAAATGTTGTTTCACACATAGAAAAATTGAAAGGAACCAAGGCCAAAGAGGGGGAACACAAATATCTCGTGAACAAATCAGCATAATGTGTTGTATATGAGATAAAAAAAAATCGTCACATCATTTCTTCGCTTGGGTTGTACACTCTTTGTGCTATTTGGGATTGATCCACCGCATGTAGTAGCTCTGATGACCTCATTTTAATTTTGCCGGATGCTGAAAAGCCTGAGACATGTGCTTACTTGATTGACATGTAAGAGGTACAAGTCGGCCTTTCGAAAAAGAGGTACAAGTCATGTGCTCTGCATCCTGCATTTTGCTCTCTAAATGCTCAATCAATCGATCGCTTAATTAAGGCCATTTTCCATCGCATTTTGATTCCTACTCGTTCAGTAAGGGTTTTCATGTGATTCCATCCCTACTTTATGGTCATGACATGCCAGAAATCATCGTCAGTTTCGCTAGCTGGGACAGAGGAAGCAGCACACATATATATGCTCTCTGTTCGGCACATGACTACGCGACACGAACACGGGAGTTTCTAATTTCTCCTCTGAAAGTGTTGGTTTTTACCTATGCTACTACTCAACGGTGAACAATCTAAGTACGTAGCAGCAACAGGGAACAAATAAAGTGTTGATTCATGCATGATCGAACAAGCTGATGTGCAATGTAGCAGAAACTTCAGAGTTTTATTCCATTCATGAGTTGAACCAAATAAAGGGAGACATAAGCATCGATCTCGTGCCTTGATTCCTCTGCTCTCCTCTGGAGCTGGAGAGATCGAAGAACACGCTCAAATATAAGAATAAAGAAAGAAAAAAAGAGAGATTAAATTCAACATGATCTCGATGGAAGAGAAATTGGGATGCATATCGATCGTGGAGGATGATCGATCGATCAGTGGTCCTTGGTGGGGTAGGACGCCATCTTGTTGATGCCGCAGAGGCCCTCGTGCTTGCCGGTGCCCCTCTTCATGCGGATGTATCCCTTCTCTCCCCAGTGCGGGCCCCACGAGTTCTTGACGATGATGTAGTCGGGGCCGTAGCCGACGGCGGCGACGCCGTGGTCGAGCTCGGCGCCGCAGGGCCCGTCGAAGACGCCGCCCTTGTAGAACTGGAAGTGGCGGCCGGAGGCCTCGATGGCGACGCTGACGGGCTGGTGCGCGAGCGCCTTGACCAGCGCCTGCTCGTCGTTGGCCGGCACGTCCTCGTACCCGGAGATTGTCACCACCGCCGTCGATTCCTTTTGCTGGTCGCAGTCGCCTTCCTCCATGAGGTAGGGGTAGGCCTCCTCCGTGTGCAGGCCGCCGCTGCCGGCGATGTAGGAGAAGGCGTAGTCCATCATGCCGCCGTTGCAGCCGTTGTTGCCGTCGGTGCTGCAGTCGATGAGCTCCTGCTCCGACAGCGACGTCAGGTTGCCCGTCACGATCTGGTTGATGCCCTCCACCGCCGCCACCGTCGAGAAGGCCCAGCAGCTGCCGCACTGCCCCTGGTTCTTCACCTCCGTCACGGCGCCCTTCTTCCTCCAGTCCACCGCCTTGGGAAGATCGCCGTCCTGAGCTGATCCGTACCTGAAACTCCTAGTCTGCTCCTCCCGCCGGCTGGTCGGACGGTTGAGGCCGAGGTAGGCGGCCTTGAACTCGTCGTGAGTGAGGTCCGCGAACTCGTTCAGCCCCAGCCAGTAGCTGCTCACCTTCTTGTTGATCTCGTCGATGTGGTGCAGGTTGTCCTTGAACACCTCGAACCGGTGCAGCTTCTCCTCAAAGCTCGCGTACGCCTTGCGGTACTTGGCCACCCACTCCTCGAACAGCTTGATCAGACGGTCATGGCTCTCCAGGTCCTCCGGCGCGTACCCGACGATGGAGAAGTCGTGGAGGCGAGCCTCGGCGGCAACCCACGCGCCGGCGGCGGCGAACATCACAAACACCACCGCCACTGACAACTTCTTCACAGAAGAAGCCATTCTTCTTCGATCTCTGATAACTCACGTACTGCTTGCTTGTTGCTCAGTAGAAAGAAGAGGTTGCTGTTTTGGATGCGAGATCGGAGCAGACGATGCATGTATTTGTAGCCATTCCGGGCAATCGCTTCCAAGCAAAGCCATGACACCTGAAGCCTGGAAAAGTTAAAAAAGAACATGGCGCAGGCCGGCCATTCCACCAATGAGTGTTTCCTGAATCATGCCTAGGCTTCAAGCTTTGGTCTCTTATCTGATAGACTTTGCTTCCAAGCATGCCGGGCGCAGAGAGAAAGTTCGCATGCGTTGTTTGATTCGCTAATTAAAAAGTTCACATACAAATCTCTCAACTTGTGCATTCAGGGAAAGCAATCTCAAATCTGAACTGAAGGAGAGTTGTACGTCGAACAAACGGCAACCTGACGGATCAACTATCTTTGTCAATTGTCTGGAGTTCTTTCAAAGCTAATGCTTCCTGTCACTGCTGAATGTGGCACACAACGATGTTTCCCCGTATCTGTTCAGAATTCACCCGAGTATCTCAGTAGTAGCTAGGCGGCGCAAAGCGCTTTCTGTTTCCTACAGAAAGAGGACGTTATCTCTTGGACCACGGTTGCTACTTGGAGTAAAACAGGGGCATCTGATGCATCATAACCTGACATGTGCATATATCGTGCAGTATATGGCATGCCCATATCCCTTGTAGGCTACACAAAAGTCAAAACTAATATATCTTTCTCTCTCTCTTTTTTTTTTTTTGCGATTACAAAACTAACATATCTCACTGGTTCCTTATGGAATACATTTGTCCGAGTAAACAATGTTCAGAAAATACCTTCCCTCTCCTCTCCCACCGCCCAACCCTAAGCCCTCACCTCGCCGCCGCCGCACCCCCCCCCCCCCCTCCTCTCCCCTCCGGCTTGCCGGAGGCGGGTTGGAGAGGGAAGCCCCTTCCTAGTATCCTAGTTTTATTAGTAGTAGCTTGCAGTTAGGGTTAGGGTTCCGGCGGTGTCCATGTGGAGGCCGATTGGATTTGCGTCCTCTCACGGCGGATCTGAAGTCGGAGACGCTAACGGCGGCGAGGTCATCGGTGATGCCTGGTGGAGGTTAGTTTTCTGCCTCTCTTTTGCGAAAGGAGTGAAGATCTTGGTACCCCCTTTGGTGGGTTCATGGTTCCCCTCGCCGGCGGCGATGCTGGCGGTGGTGGATGGTGTTTCCGGGTGGATAAAGTCGAGTTTCGACTGTATCTGCGCCGGATTTCTGCTTCCTTTTTCTGGTTGGCAACGAGGTCGCCGATGCTCATTCAGATCGAAGTTTCTTTCGTGGCAAATCCGTCCGGGATGTTCCTAGACGGTGGAATTTGCGGCTGGAAAATGTTTCAAGCCTCCTGCTGACGGATTGAGGGAGCATCTTGGCGAGGCCATGGCTGCTGAGCAGCGTTCGGCTTCGATGAAGAAGATGAACAGGACCTGGAGGGATCGCTTTGTAATTTCTACTTTCTTTAGGGTCCTAGTGTGTAAAAGGGGATGTACTGATTTTCCTGCATATTAATAAATCATTCCTTTCGCAAAAAAAAAAAAAAAAAAAAACCTTCCCTGAAGGTTCTTGTTCATGATAGCAGTCTAGACTGATAAGGTTCTTATTATTTGTCTCTTCAAAGGAAACTAATTGCAGTGTACTCTCTTCAAAGGAAACTAATTGCAGCCTCAATGCCTGACACCACCTGATGCATTAACGAGAAAAGCGGCTCACACGACAGAACAAATGACAACATTTTCTCGTACAAGATACTTATTATTTGTCGAGCACCACGAGTGAGACATGGCATCCATGCAATCAATAACAGCTCTACTGTCTACACAGATATGAGCCAAAGATAACTCTGAATGGAGGGTGACAACGGAAAATGCAGGATAAAGTTACCTTGTGGCTTCTCATAACTGTTCTCATCCCTCAACTCCGCTATCTTACTTCTGATGTATTCTGCCACATGAGGCTGCACAAACATGTGTGTAGGATCAAGCAAGTGCACGATGAACCTCTCCAATGCACGCGTAGAGGCATTCATATTAACAATGAAGTAATGAACTGTGCCATTGGTACATCACTGGGGAAAACATAGATTGACAAGAGTTTTGATTATTATGAACAACTTCAAAGAGAGCAAAAAAGGGACAGAACAATGGGTTCAGTTCGATTAGAGCATCTCCAAGAGATTACCAAAAAATTAGCCCCGTTAATTTATTTTTGGGAGCAACCAAAAGAATATGCGGAGCAATTTTTTTTCCCTCCTCCAACAATTCCTCCCTAAAGTGGATCAAAACACTTTTGATTAGGCCATGTCAGCATTTGGGGCCACAAAAACATTAATTCTGGTGAAAAAAAGAAGGAATGGGGCTCCTAATTTCTCCCCTGTTTGTAGCTACAAATGAGAGGAGTTTAGGGGGTAGGAAAAAGCTGGGAGTAGTTTTGGGTTACTGTTAGAGATGATTTTTTTGATTGAATCCTATTATTTTGATTTAAGGAGAGTTTTGAGCTCTTTTGAAGATGGTCTTAGGTGCTTACCATGAGACGAAGAGGCCCTTTATTGCATTAACCATCTTTTAAATTACCTCTTTTTTGTCTGATGACCCTGCCTTCTGCTATGTTGTTGGACTGGCTCCAACACAAACTGCTGACTCTGGGAGAATTTGTTTCCTGGCCAGGTACAGTCCATGCAACGAACCGTATATCGGCTCGTCCCTCAACGAACCCAGATTACTTATCTGATGCAGTTCACATGTGTGTCCAGGAATCCTACCTAAATGAGAGCCACATGTACTATGGGGCATATGCCCCATGGTACAAAACAATTTTCACTTCTTAATAGTACGTAGGTGGATAGATGCAACAAAACATGTTAAGATGTGTGTTTTTTCTTTTGTTGTAATTTTTCTTTTTTCCTTATTAAATATTTACTGCAGATAATGTCAAACAGAAAATTACTATCGGGAATACCATGCCCACATGCAGAAAATTTGACAAAATGAATAAATGTCAATGAAATTTACGTTTCATGGCTTGAAGAACAAATACTAGTGTTTGAAAAGTTTACAAACAAACCCTGACCTTAGTGTGCTTTGGCTTCGGTATTTGGAATTAATGATCGATTCACAACATTATCCCTGAAAGAATAATGTTTGACATTTCCTTCTGATCAAGAGGGAAAAACTATATATTTTTCATTTGGGGCAGGAAGTGATATTACATTTTTTTTCTTCTTTTTGTGATAAAAACAAATACTTGATGCCGTGGTGAACCCAGGATATGCCGATCCAACACATGTAGACAAGCTTTGTGTGCTTAAAGTCAAGGAGGTCAGGTGCCAGGTGGCCCGCGAGACATTGAACTCGATGTCGTTTTCCTTCCTACTAAGGTGCGTTCGACGCATGGGGTCTAAATTTTAGAAGGTTTTTGTAACGAATATTCTAACTACAAATAAATTTTAATTACAAAACTAATTTCAAGATTCCGCTCGAATTTACGAGACGAATCTAATGAGGGTAATTAAGCCGTAATTAGACGATGGTTACTGTAGCATCACTGTAGCAAAATATAGATTAATTAGGCTCATTAGATTCGTTTCGCGATTTAGAGGGAGGGTTGTGACATAGGTTTTGTCATTAAATTAATAAAAATAGTTTTAAATAACAAGATTCTCTTTGATGTGATGGGTGCTAAAAATTAGAGGGGGTGCGCCGAACGCACCCTAATTTACCAAGAGGTGCAAGACGACTATCAAAACAATAAAAATGAAGTACTAGTTACAGCAGTTAGTCCTGGACATATTCTCTGAGGGCTTTTGTAAGAGTACATATATAACATCAGTCGTAAACAGAAACACGTGTGAGATGTAGTGTGCTCTCTGATTGGCACCGGAGTTGGAGGCCGGAACAAGAACGATATAGAGCATGCATCCTTCACTGCGGCTTCAAGTAAGTGTTGTGCTTCCTGAAGTCCTCTACTTTAGTCTTGATCATTCCCGCGACGTGAGGCAGCACGAGCATGTGTGTGGGGTCAAGCATGCGAATGATGAACCTCTCCGAGGCAGGCATCGAAGCATTCAGATTAACAATGAACTGCGCCATCGGTACATCGCTGCAAAAGAAGAAGAAGAAGAAACAAAGGGATTGTCATTATGGAGAACTATAAACAGAAGAGGAAATCGTGCTAGAGAGAGGGGAAAATGTCGTATTGAGTTGTATGTATAAGAAAAGGAGCGGAGGTTACCAGGAGACGAGCACCCCCTTGGACGCGTCAACCATCTTTTCCGTGCACTGAACTGAACCACCACAGGAAACTTCTTCAGTCTCTCGGCAGAAATCTAAGTCGAAGGTGCCAACTGCTAGCTTCGTTAATTGGAAAAAGGCTGACCCCCCAAAGAAATAGGATGAGCGATACAATGCAGGCAGGGACTGATGATACTCTTGTGGATATATATAGAGAGAGAGAGGTGCGCACGATACAATGCAGGCACGGCGCCCGGACGCCGAAGCCGACTCGTACTCTGGACGAAAACCGGAGTCCGTGTACAAACCGGACTTGGCCTGACGCTGAGGTCGGTTCCTCCTCTTTGCGGACAAGGGGTGGTGATGTATCGATCAAAACGCTGAGGTCGGTTACAAGCGCCGCCCGAGATATACTCGGATAATTGTCAAAATAGCACTTCATCTCCAGAACGCCCTTAGTAAAGAGGGAAAACCAATACTTCTAAAGATGCCCCTCATTCCACCATGCCAACAACCAGTTGAAATGACGCTCATGCCTTCCTCTGTTGCTACTTGGAGTAAAACAGGGGCATCTGATGCATCATAACCTCTCATGTGTGTACCCATATCCCTTGCAGCCCACCCAAAAGTCAAAACTAACATGTCTCACTGGTTCCTTATGGAATACATTTGTCCGAGCCAACAATGTTCAGAAAATCTCTCCCCCTGACGGTTCAACTCCATGATACTAGTCTAGAATGATAAGGTTCTTAAGAAGAGTCCAATCTTATGCACTATACACGAGCAAAGATGATTTTAAGTGCTCAGTGGCTGAATTGCACCTTTCAGCTCAATCCTGAACCCTGTTTGTTACCAACACACAATTGAACGCTCATTTCATAACACCAGAATTCACAGCAGAAATACATATGGCATGCAGTGTACTCTCTTTAAAGGAAACTAACTGAAGCCTGAATGCCTGACACCACATGATTCATTAACGAGAAAAACGGCTCACACGAAAGTTGTGGGACAGAACAGATCACAATATTTTCTCATACAAGACGCTTTATCATTTGTTGAGCACCACGACTCAGACATGGCATCCATGCAATCTATAACAGCTCTACACAGATATGAGCCAAACATGACTCTGAATGGAGGGTGACAATGGAAATGCAGTATAAAATAGAATTATCCTTGTGGCTTCTCATAACTGTTCTGATCCCTGAACTCCGCTATCTTACTTCTGATGAATTCTGCCACATGAGGCTGCACAAACATGTGTGTAGGATCAAGCATGTGCACGATGAACCTCTCCGATGCAGGCATAGACGCATTCAGATTAATGATGAACTGTGACATTGGTACATCACTGCGGAAAACAAAGATTGACAAGAGTTTGGATTATTATTAACAACTTCAAAGATAGCAAAAAGGGGATCGAAAAATGGGTTCAGTTCTATTAGGAGCTTACCATGAGATGAAGAGGCCCTTTATCGCATTAACCATCTTTTTCGGAGCTCTGGACAGTGATGGGCAAACGGTACAAAAAAAGGGGTCAGTTGGAGAAGCATTAAAAAATCCAAAAATCCTGCAAATTTTCATCAAAAGCTAACAAACAAGTCATCCAACAGGCATATACATCACATAATATATGTTTGCCATTATGGTGATGTGGTGAGTTTTGAGCGCAGATTGAAGCGCAATGCCTCCCTGACCCCTCCCCAGCAAGAGCATAATGAGGTAATGTGATAACAGGACCAAACAAAACATATCCTGCTTGCCACAAATACAAAGGTACAATAGGGCATGTGGATGTTGAGAATAATGTGAAGGAATACTGAAATTATCTGTACCAATGAGACACTGTGCCCTTGTACATAATTTACAACAATTAGTAGCACATTTTGCGCATTAAAGCAACCGTGTGTCACCCTGAAAACATAGTCAGTGACGAAAATGACTATTTCCCCTTCTTCGGTTAACTGTACAAAATATTATTGCACACCAATGTCATGGAAAATGAAAATGCGAGAAAACCTCCTAATGTGAAGAACATCATGGTATAAAAATCTGTCAGACCATGCGGGTAAAGAAAAACTGTATTTTATTTGGAAAAACCTAGGTGGGGTGATCCACCTGACACTTGTTTCAAATGAACTAGCACGCCTATACCATCATGTTATCCAAATATTTGTTTATGGAATTGGAGATAGGGTGACGTTAACAGCGTTACATGACATGAATGAATAAAAGATCGCCAGGCATCTGTGCGTGCCTATTCACTGGCAAGCGGAAGCGAGGAGACCATCCATAGCTCAGGGTCAGCAACAACATTATTCCATGACACAGCACATGGAGAAACGTTTGCCCTGGAAGATTTCCTGGCTATCCTAAGAAGAAATGCAGTTAATGTGCTGCTAACACAGGAAGGGAAATGAACAACAAGCTCAAGAGCACTGTTATGTTGGGTGTGATCCAATAGAAGGAATCAACGACATTATGTTAGCATATTGTAAATGAGCAGAACAACGAGAGGGAACGTTGACTGTTTCAACAAAGCCCTGTGACAGCCAAACAATAGCTCTCATGTTCCTGCGCGCATAATTCTAGTAGCCATCTTCTAATCCATTCTTTGATTGGACTCGTAAATAGACGGGATTGTCATATGAATCATGTCGAATGTCCAAAAACTCTATGGATTCCACTGGCAAGCAGATCGTAAAATTAAAAAGAAAAGGAGATGTTCCATGAGCAAGCAGATCAATCAATCAGGAATCACTCAACTAACCATGTCAATAGTCCCAACGCGCCTAGACCGTAGTCACCCTTGTCGATTCGAAACGGAAAATTGAGTTGTTCAGATTGGGCGGGAGCTAGGAACTCACCGGTGCTTGGCCTCGACCGACGGCGCAAAGCTCGTGGTGCGGCGTCCCCCTCGCCTTCCTTGCCGGTCTCAGCCCCCTCCCTTCCGCGACACCACCAAGGTCCAAGGCTGCCCTCGCTCGCCGGCGGCCGGCGCCACTAGCTGAGGTGCACCCCGCCCGCAGACGCAGCCCCTCTCGTTTTTTCTTTTTCTTTTCTTCTGTGTTCTTTGAGAGTGAATTTTTGTTTAGAGAGAGGAAGTTTTTTTTTTTTAAGACTCGGGAGGGTGTTTTTGTTTTAGACTCTTTTTTTTTTAGGGTGTGTATTTTAATGTTGGGCCAAGGCACTCAGCCCATATTTAGGCCCACTCGGTTGCACGGCTTAATATTTTCTTCCTCCGTTCCTCCGCTGTAGCCAACCGTTTAACCTGATTCCTGACAGACGATGTGATAGTAGTGATGCAGTTGAGTGCAAAGCTTTAACCTTTAATAGTGTATAATTGTTGCTTTTTTATTTATGTTCTTTTTTTTACATTTTTTTTGGGATCCTAGCAGTATTAAAGACGAGCTTTACTTTCAGAGCACGAGCTGGGAACGTGAATTCTAATAATATACAGCAACGCGGAGCCGTAGAAGGAAAAAGGCGTTAAAGCCACTTCAATCCTCTTTAGCTAGTTTATGTGTCACTGACAAAGCATGATAAATTGGTTTAGGAAACAATTTGTGCTTGTTAAGATCATGGACGAGAGATATAAAGCGGCGTGACTATGCTACATGACGCAGTGTCTTGTTGGGGAACATAGCAGAGCTCCGCAATTAAATTCCCTCAACGCATGTAGCGACTTGTGACTATTCCGTGGTTCATGGACGCGGATCCGCTCGCATGCATTACATTGTCTGCGTACTATGGCACAGATTGTTAACTTTGGGACAGGTGCACTGAACCTACCGGCTTCTCCACAAACCCAGATTATTTACCAGATGTTGTTTACCTAAATGAGAGCCACATATATCGTGGGGGCATATGCCCCATGGTACAAAACACTTTTCACTTGTTTATTGTAGATAGGTGCGTATATGTAACAAAACATGTTATGATGATGAAAATCTCAAACTAGTGACATGTGGGTTTTTTTGTTGCTGTAATTTTCCTTTTTTGCAATTAAATATTCACAGCGAACCGGTTGTAATAAATTGCAACAACGGCGATGCTAGAATGCAGGGACGAGCCGTCGATGGGATGGGAGGAAGCGGTCGTTGTTTCTGCGGTCCGGGTTTGGGCGGAGGAGAGGGCCCCCTACGCTGTTACCTTCTCCTTCCTCATCATCAGAATTCGAGATGACACTGAATATTACTGCACATGACCTTGTGACAGAGCAGAAAGTTGACATAGAACCCAATTTCACAACAGGGATACACTACACCGAAGATATAAATGGTTTCAGCCTCAACGCACGAAACACAGGTACGAACAAGAAGAATTGATGAGAGAGGCAAATGTCACGCATTCCACAACCAGCCATTCCATCAAGGTATGAATCTATTCTATATGGGGGCGGATCAGATCAGTGACACTGGTGGAACGAACGACGCATCGATCCTTCACTGCGGCTTCAGATAAGTGTTCTGCTTCCTGAACACCTCGACCTTGTGCTTGATCATCTCCGCGACGTGAGGCAGCACCAACATGTGCGTTGGGTCAAGCATCTGCACGATGAACCTCTCTGATGCAGGCATTGAAGCGTTCAGGTTAACAATGAACTGCGCCATCGGTTCGTCACTGCAAATTAAGGGGAGGGGAAAAAATGGATTATGAACAACTTAATTGGACGAGAGGAAATTAAGGAGCAGTAAAATAAAATATCGCGTTCGGTTCTCACCAGGAGATGAACAAGCCCTTGATTGCATTAACCATGTTTGAATTTGACGAACAACGGAACCGTGCTGTTTGCAAGAGGGACTCGCCAGAAATCAGGGCTGTTATTAGGGTTCCTGTACTGTGTTTGTTACTAACCCCAGCAGCAAAACAAAACCTGCGCGATAATCGTTCCCGAGCTAACCAATATATAGGGTAGGCAGGCAAGGCATCCCGGACCCTGAAACCGACTTGGATTGGAATCCATCCAACTCGACCAAGCCTCCAACAAGGCCGTCGCCAATCCACTTCCATGGGCCCAACAGGCCCATGGCTACCAGCCCAAAGCACAGAAGATGCGGCACAATTTGGTAATTAGGGCCCGCGCTGATTTTCTTCAGAATTCATCATCATGGTTGCAGTTGTTCTAGTGTCTTTCTGTTCGTCTCAGTCGATTTGTTCGTTAAAAAGCATCTGAAAATACACTGAAGAGTGAAGTGAACGCAACATGCCCGCACAGGCACAGCACACACAAGGGGAGTCCTTGTACGAGCTGACGATGGCGCACGTACTCTGCTCCGGCGGCCCCAAAAAGTCTGCCTCCGCTGGTGTCTGCTTAGAGTAATTCAGGATGCAGCCATTGAATCTGAAAGCTTGTTTAGAGTAATTTTACTGCTGCTGATGGACGTGAGAAAGTACTGAAGCTTGGCTGGTGCCTTCGATTGGTGAAGTTTCCTCCTCGCTCAAGCTTTGCTTATATATTCAGGCATGATAACGTCGAATTCTAGCTAATAACGCCAGCCGTCACATATAAGCCGCCCATAAGTTTCAGGTAACGTGATTTGCGTGCTTCTTTGCACATGTGTTCCATGCTGGATTCCTCCTTTTGTGCTAGCTACAAGCATGTCTTTGTTGGTTCAGATACTGGGAATGTTGGGTATAAGCCCGTGAAAGTGATGCTGTTATTGATTGCTAGGTTGATAAAGACATATTTTGGCCGAGACTTAATTTATCCCTTGATTGTTGCATATCTTGTTCTGATTGTTTAATTACATGAAAGAGAGGCGATTCAGTCAGTCCCTACAATATTTCTGAACCTTCCAAGGAAAGGTGATTCAGTCAAAATAGTAGTAGCTGATACAGTTGTTCAAGCATCACACTCCATCGCCGTTGCAAGAGAGCACCAGTGAGTCTCGAGTAGAGTCGTCGCAAGAGACAGGTGGCACCAGAAGCATTTCTCCATCGCCGTGGCAGAAGAGGATGCAAAGACTAGCTCCTCTAATGCTTGTCACTAACTACGTACAATGTTGAGTGATGATAAACACTGGGACATGCTGGCAACCAAAAAAGAAAAAAAGAAAAGAAAACTTTGCGAGACACATCGCGTGAGGCGAAAGAAGATGAGCACCCACCACTTGTGTTGAAAGCTTGCGAAAAGGGCCGGCAACGCGACGTGTCGCCAATGGTCCACAGCGCCTCTTATTTTGTTAACTGATCGATCGGCGGCTATGTCCAAAGGCATCCTAAGAAAAAGCATCCACATATATATCTTTCAATACATCTGTAGAATCTTCTCCCTATAACTGACCAATGCTAACATGCATGGCCCATACAAAACAATTGAAAGCAAGCCAAGCTAGAATACAAGGAGCATATATGTATTGGATATGAGCTAGCTGTATGCTGATGATCTAGTACACACCGCTAGCTGATCTGATGCATTGCGTAATAAACTGGCGATCTCTGAGCTGGGAGCAACATGCATGTCAAATTGTCAATATGCTACGGAATAGATAGATGCAGTGAGAAGTAAGAAATACTGCTACGGGTTTCTTGCATGCCTAGTCACACTTGTTCATACTACATACTCCTACGCATAAGATGGCAAGGTTATATATCCATCAATTTTATTTGATGTGAGGGCATATGCAGGGACAAGGCAACCAGGTTGGCGAGGCACATGGACAAACGCTAGTGGTTGCTGGAACCCAGAAAGGGACCCTTGTCCGTTGATCCCGGGCACAAACCATATCTCGACGGTGTCATGGATCCGAGTATAAACTAAACAAGACAGCTTCACGCACTTCCATGCTAGCTAGTAGCCACTTCACCGTCAGCAGCATCAGATTAAACTTGGAGAATCGTATCTTGGATCACAGGCCCGATCTAAAATATACTTAGTTTTTAATCCTCCTCCTCCTGTACTAATCTAAAATATGCTTAAGTTTTTAATCCTCATCCTCCTGTACTAATCTAAAATATGCTTAGTTTTTAATCCTCCTCCTGTACTAATTTTGTTGCTCGAGAAAGGCATCAAGGTTCAGAAAAGCAGTAACAATTAAGCTACTGCATGCAGTACTAGTTTATTTATTATGCTGATTGTGGAAGTCAAGTCAAACGGTAGGTATTTGCAGGGTCCAAACAATACTACACATGCAACTAACAGATGGTGTTTTGACTGTCAAGTCTGAATTCTGAAACACACAGAGCAGGAAAGAGATCAAAGAAATGCGGTTTAAGTCAGGAACCCACTGGGCTGTCAGGATTGTATAGTGTATGCGTAGGTTGAAACAAAGAGGGGTGTTTTGCTTAGACAGATTGTCACAACAGCTTTGACCAGGGCAATGGGGACTCAGCTAATGACCAGCCTACTTGTATGTGGTTTACGTCCACCATTGTTGAATATTCGACATTGACATTCAGGCAGTAGCAACGAACTACAGCCACTGTCCCAACAGCAAGCATTCATAAACAGAGGAATTGAAGGATAAGTTTTGCTGCCTGGAATTAAAGGTTGATAAAAATAATTATGTAGAGTGAACAGGCTAATATATTTTGCAATGCTCGTCGCCGAAAAAATATTTTTCAGTGTGTGCATATTACTGACCATTGCAAAAAATAAAAAAAATAAAAAAAAATCTTGAAGACAAATGGCACCGATCACAGGTAGTATAAACCCATTTTCCTTTTTGTTAACAAATGCTTGATTGGCACCAGCTATACCCAACAGACGCAAGCTGGTAGCAAGCGAACAAACAGGATGATCATTGTTCATCCCCCAATCTTCATTTGTTTTTCCATGATGGAATCTTACAGCCTTTTGGCACCTCACCAACACACACTCCATCATATGGAAGATACACAAGCATATAAAAAACTAAAATACAGCCTTGCAAATTTCTCATGACAGGCTCATCATAAGCCCAAACTCACACCGCTATTCAGTTGAATTGTCCCCTTCTCGTCAAAAACTAATGCGCGGTTCTGTTTCGCCGAAATGGATCTCACGGTGAAACTGGTAGCATGAGACATGGGTCACATAGGATGCTCTAGGTGAGGTAGGTAGGTTAATATATATATATAATGTGAATTGGCAAATGGTAAACGAAGATTAATCAGCCGTGGGGCACAAGATGGGATTAGGGTAGTGGATCCAATCTGTCACCTTTTGCGGTGGCACTACATATTTTTTTTCTCTTGGATCAGTGAGGCAGCTGATGAGTCAGTCCACAAGTGCTGCAGCACGCACTGGAACCCACTCTGTGTCTCCCGTCTCCCATGTGCCTCCCACCCAACACATTGCACCTGTCTGTCTCAAATCATACATGGTGGGATCCCTAATCAGTTAATAGCAGCAATGCAGTAAAGATCTCCTTCCTAGCTTGTCTGTCAATCATAAGTTACAGTGTTCCTTAACATATTGATTGGTGAACATGTATATACTCCTTCTATGTTGCTATGTAGTACAGCAAAAAGTCAATCCTCCGATCACCGAACAATGCAACAGGAATGTGAATACTAGCTGTTGCTAGTAGTAGTGCACAATGAATGAGCCTCTTTGAGGAATTGATTGATTATATCCAGTAATAGTTATATATATTTGGGTTTCCCAAAAATTACAAAATGAAAGAAAAAAATTTCTTACTCAATTCGAGTTCACATGCATTTTCGATCGATCGAGCTAGAGACAACATGGTGGCAGAGCTCGATGAACAATGATCAGTCGAGCTTCCATGCGTAGAGGTACAAGCAGAATCCGGTGGTGGAGGAGACGGTGGCGTCGGCGGCGAGCATGGCTCCGGCGGGGGCGGAGGCGCTGGAGAGGACGATGGGCCGGAAGATGAAGAGCGCCGGCCGCGTGCCGGCGGAGAAGAGCCAGTCGTGCACGTCCCAGTACACCTCCACCTTGGCCCGGCTGAATGTCACCGACTGGTTCCCCCTGAACTTCCACTGCAGATGCTTCACCTGCACCGCCTCCTCGCCGTCGATGGCGATGCTCATCTCCACGTCCCCCTCGCCGCCCTCGCCGGCCGCGCCGCACTCGATGGCCACGTCGTGCACGGCGCCCCCGTCGTGGAACCGCAGCGCCTTGGCCGCGAACCGCCGCCGCCCGAACACGTGCTCCCTCCGCGCCACGGCCACCGCCTCCGCCTCCGCGGCCACGCACGGCGCCGCCCGCCGGAGCGCGTCGCGGCGCATGTCGCCCTGCACTAGCACCACCTCGCCCGCGGCCTCCAGCGCCACGAAGTACCCGGTCCGCGGCTCCGCGACGCCGGCGCCGAACCGCGCGTGCCGGAGGTCCCACAGCACGCGCACCGTCACCGGGAGCGACGCGGCGCCGCCGCCGAGCTCCACGCGCCGCGACCCCGCGCGCCGCCAGAACTGCCACGGCCGGAGCTCCACGCGGCACTCCGCGGCGGCGCCGTCGGCGCCCGAGATGGCGACGGTGAAGGCATGAGACAAGAGGTCGCGGGACCAGGACACGGTCACCACGCGCGAGTGCCCGGCGATCTTGGCGCGGTACACGGACGCGGTCACCGCCTTGCCGGGCTTGTGGTGCCCGTTCACCGGGACGTCGTCCACGGCAGCGATCAGCTCGCACGACGACGGCGCCGCCTGCTCGCCGCTCCGCCTGTTGTACACGTGCTCCTGCTGCATGGCTACCTATTATTTAGCTGCTACAGCCAACTGCTGATCTTCATGTGCTCACAACTGATTCACAGCTCTATCTCTATCGATCGATCAGCAAGCAATTGATTTGAAGAAGAAAAGGAAAGGGAGAGAGGAGAGGAGGGCGCCGGGGAGAAGAAGAGAGGCTTATATAGTGTTTGTGTGTGGAGACTGGAGAGAGAATCGAATGACATGGACGAACAGAACGTGTTGCATGATAGGGTAGGTGAT
The DNA here is from genome assembly GCA_012490785.1 of Eragrostis nindensis. Taxonomy (NCBI): domain Eukaryota; kingdom Viridiplantae; phylum Streptophyta; class Magnoliopsida; order Poales; family Poaceae; genus Eragrostis; species Eragrostis nindensis. The sequence continues at coordinate 115,666 of JAAXCT010001765.1, forward strand.
GGGCAAACTAGCTAGCCCTGTAACGTGCGTGTGTTCCGGGGCGAGATAAGCTCAGCTCAGCTGGTGACAGGCAAAATGCATCCATAATTGCACTGGATTCATGCACTTGAATAATACTATACCAATCAGCAAGCAGTATGGTGTTTATTTTGGGATCGATTATTTTGTTCTGTTCCTCTTGTTTTCTCCTTATGGTTGACGTTGATATCATCGTTGAGGCCAAAAGAGGAGCAGTGCTGAATGTTCCTTGTTTTCTTTCGTGTGCATCTGGGCATGTTTCTCAGTGTGATGCACGCACCAAAGTGCCTTGTGGGCGCATACCATCATCATATTGACACACATAAGATGGATGCAGGCAACATTGGACACTTGCAAGCAAAAGGTTAGATAAGCCGCGACACACAGACCCTTTAGTTAGTTATTATCCCTATATATATCATCAATACTACTAGTAGACATTGAACTTGAAAGCCATTTCAATGACAAGTACTCCCTCTGTTTTTCTTTCATGACATTAGGACATGATAGTGTAAATTTGCACTAGATAGCTTGTCCTAACGACAACAAATGAAAAATGGAGGGAGTGATCCTGTTTGACTATACTGAACTTGGGACAGCGAGATGGATAGACAACCTGTACATGTCTCTACTGGAAATCTTGTGTATTTCATCTGCTTCTTCTTTAGTTTAGTTTAATTAGGGAACGGGGTCAGCCTGCACTGCGCCCTATTAATCTCCCTCCCTTAACGATCGAGTTCTAATGGTCAACAAGTTTCCACATCCCTTCCATACATAACGGGGTTTAATTTCTTAAGATATGTTGGACAGTGTAGCATTGGAGGATGGCCCCTTGTCACTCCCACCGTAACACAGATCCAAATTCTATGTGCATCATTCCTAACCTAACCAGCTGGGTTGGAGAGCCTCAGGTTTCAAGTACACAGATTCAGATGTGCCACTCAAAAGAAGTGAAGAAAGAAATATAAACGTCACAGAAATCTGGGGCACGCATGTGAGAGATGCTGCTGGAGCATGTGTTGCACAAACACTTGTTTATCAGCCACTGGCCACTCCAGATCTGCCCATGAGTGGGAGTGGAGGGTTCCAGTCCACAGCCTCAAGCCTGTCTTCATGGCACACTTGCAATTAACAAATACATATATACATGAATGTGTGTGTACAGACAATCAGAGAAATGAATGACTCAAGTATTGCACACATACAGCTCTGAGAGCTAGGAGAGCTAGGGCAAGCATGTGATCTACAAAATTATGGAAACAATTGAACGAACATTAACTCTGTCATTGCAGGTTTGCTACAGCTCAAACATCGATGATGTATATCCTTAACAAGTCAAGGTACACAAAAAAAAAAACGTTTAAAAGAAAGGAGGCACTACTTATGAACAATTCAGGCATAGAGCAGCAACATGGTATCCGCAGATTACGTTTAGAGAGCAGAAACCTTCTCTTGCCTTCAAAAACCTCCAGACAACATAGATCACTGTCATAGTACTTGCTCAGTGATTTACACAAGCACTTCCAGCATCTCCATTATACCAAAAAGAACAGTGAAAACGCTGGAATACCTGTTTGCACAGCAAAGACTATCTCCTTTTGCACAACAACGATTCTAAACAACTCACTGCTGCCGGTATAATCTAAAAACACACAGAGAAGATGCACAAGAAACAATTTAGCTAAAGTTGGTTTGCTTTGTTTTTCTGATCCACCTTCAAGCGGCACCTAGTCAACGTTTCTTCACGATCCTCTATAGGTACGCTATTCAAGATAGCTTCTATGTCTGCCTTATGCTTCCTTTGCAGTGCATTGAGCTCCTCTTGCTGCTGCGCTAATAAGTTTTCCAACCTCTCTGTAACATCTGCTGAAATGCATCGCCCCTCGACTTCAGAAGAGTGAGGGCTAGTACCAACAGAAACTCCTCCATCTATCCTGTCATCGACATCATTCGTTTTCAATATCCCATTTGAAACGCTATCGCCTGTTTGTGGGTTGGCCACCTGTAGAGGTATTTCATTGTCTCTCCTGGGTGAGTCCGACCAGTACTTTCGTCCAGACGGAAGCTGTTCCTGTACAAAGCCGCTATGTCCAGCATCAGGATCATCACGCAATTCTGAGGTTCCCTCGTCAGCGTCTGAACTGTGGGTCTCAGAATGAGCTTCATCCCCTTGATTGTCCATTGATTCCTCTACTGCCCAATCAGGAATATGGGCACGTATTTCAGCATCTATCATTTCTGCAATCGCTGTTACATCTTGGTCTGTGAGATCCAACTGCACGACCATCTCTGTTGCAACACTGATTGAAGTGTCTGCTTCAATATCAAATGGGAAGTGGATGTTTTGGGCATGACCTGCATATTGGGACGAAAGAAACAGATAAAGTGAAGGATTATCAAGACAATGATAATTACAATATGATTCATCACAAAAACCTGTTGAATCAGCAATCCGCAGCTTCAAAAATATTGTATTCAAATCTTTCCGTTGACTCTCAACCGTGATAATTCGACCAGTTGCGGCATGAGGATCCATGGAGTCATGTATATAGTGACCACCAGGATGTGAACCTGTTATGTTTCCTGCATTCATAACAAGGTTCACATATCAACAGGAGAGAAATTTCATATCTTAATTAAAAATGTGTCACATTTTTTGGTTCGTTACACTTTGGCAATAATACCTATGTGGTCATGGCGGCCAACAGATGATGCCCCTCTGTCATATCTGTAACTCGTGCTTGGGTTTGAATTGCCAGCAGTATCTGTCATGTTTATTTTAAGGTTATTCAAGAAAGGGAGCAAGTTTAACTGACATATAGATGTGTAATATGAGATGCCTCCAGCTCAATCATTTACCTGATGCATTATTGCTCGGATGCAATGGATAAAATATCTTCTCGTCATCAACGTCCAGGAGAAAGGGATCCAATAATAACTCTTTTGCTGAGAGTCTTTGAGGAGCTTTGGCAATGCACTTCTCTATAAAGAATTTCACTTGAGGATCATCGATCTTAGAGAGTGAACTAGGCTTTTCACCCTGCATACCAGCATTGATAGATTATGAAGTGAAACAGTCTATACTCTAATGTCACTTAACATTGATACAATGAGGGACATGTGTACAACATGACAACAACAACAACAACAACAACAAAGCCTTTTTATCCCAAGCAAGTTGGGGTAGGCTAGAGATGAAACCTGCAGGAACCAACAAGAGAGGCAAAACCAACCAAAACGAGAAAGGGCAAAACAGGATAAAAGGGAAAGAAGAGAGAAAAAAGAAAAAAAGAGTGAAAAAAAAGTTTTTTTAAAAAAAGGGTTAAAAAAAAAATCTTTTTAGTGATGCAGATTGTGCACCAATCTAGCGCATGCATTGTCTGTAACTCTGTATATGTGTTCAATCCACTCAAAAAAGAAAGATGGCAAAGAAAACTTATTCCTCTAAAACTTGAAGTTGCTATGAATATACCGATATGGTATGCAAATTAATTACCCAATTGGAATAAGTCACTAACTGGTATTGTTGTACAACTTTTGAATTTGTGATGAAGAAAATTGTGAATTATTTGATCATGATGGCATCAAACTGTGTAATGGTATTGCCAGTGTGATAACTGATAACAGGATGAGAACCTAAGGTACAAGGCAATTTAGTTGGATACAAGAGAGACAGATAGAGTGATCATAAATACGATACTGCACTGCAACTAACAATTCTTTCAGTAAGCTGTTAGCTGCTTCAAACAAAGATGTGAATTCTCAAAACTGAATTCAGGTATACTGACATGCAAAGCACAAACACACTGACAAAGATCTTTTATGTGGAGAAAGAAAAAAGAAAATGCTCTTCTCATAGATGGATCTATTTAACTAACACTTCATTGGTCAGATACAGGATGTGCAATTTTCTTTTGTTTCCCTCTTACTAACAACTATAATAGTAAGATTTGAAAGCTCTAGTCTAGTAAACAGTAATAATAGTCAAACATTGTAAAATATGTCCAAACATTTCCCCAAACAGAAATGGGTAAGTAGGATAACATTTAAATATTTCTTGATAACAAAACAATAGTTAACAACTTCAGTAGTTCAATTAGTACGACGGTCTAACATTCCAGATGAGTCATATAACAGTGCGGGGAAGCCAACATTAAGGAAGTACTCTATTTTGTCTATCTAGGGCCTTAAAATGTTAAAAGAAAAAATAGCTAGACAACTATAATAGCTGTTTTCACGGCACATGTACAATGGAATCAAAGAAGTTACTATTTTCATGTAACGTATTTCGATCTATAAACAGTATAGGCCTCTTAATTAACCAGTGACCATATAGAACAAATAATTTCATAAGAAGACTGATTTTTTCTTTATAAAAAAAAGAATAAAAAGTAATGGGCAGGATAGGCAGACTAACATCAGTAACTTTCTTGTATATCTGTGCCGCATTTGAACATTCACAATATGGGTACTCGAACGTGACAAGCTCCAATAAACACATCCCAAATGCATAAATGTCAACAAGCTCGTTATATTCTTCGTCGTAGAGTTCTGGTGCCATGAATTCCGGTGTACCTATGATGAAGAGATGTTAGATGAGGATTATTAAAAAGTTATAACAAACTTAAGTCAGCGGTTTTAAACAAATGAACCGTACCAATGATACTATGGGCTGAGCGTGCATGATCCAGGATTGTTGCTAATCCGAGGTCTCCAATTTTTACCTCACCCTGGTTTCCGTTCACAAATATATTGTCGCATTTTAAGTCTCTATGTATTACAGGTGGATCGTGGCTGTGGAGGTAGTAAAGACCACTCAAGATTTGCCTGGACCATTTCTTTAAAGCTCTAATGTCTACCTTCTTGTGTTTAATGCGGTACCTAAAACAAAAGAAAAGAGGTGGGTAAAAGGTTCAACAAGAGAAAGCACAAGCACTTGGGAAGATCTAAGATGTATCAGGCAAGTTCATTCATTTTTAGCTCAATATTGGCTGGTTTAATTATGATGCAAAAATCTTAGGATCCAAGAGAATGTGTCAGGGAAACACATGTGCCATTTTTAAATCATGATACTGACATATCTAACAGATTGATAACAAAAATGCTAAACCAAATGGAGTCCGATATTTAGTACAGCTCGTGCACAATATTTTAAGATCAATAATTAGAATCAGAGAACGAAGGAGCACGAACTGGCGCAATGTCCCTGATGTGAAGACTTCTGTTATGAAATTTATATTGTTGTTTTTCTTGTCCAGCCACGAATTGTAGAACTTGATTATGTTCTTATGCTTGAGGGTCTTGAGCAAGCGCACTTCTGATCTCAGCCTCTCCAAATCATCATTGTTTCGAAGTAAATCACCGACTTTGATCTGGTTCCAAGCAACTTCTAGCCCTTCAAGTTGATCAAAAGCCTTGTATCTATGCCGATAGAATGCAAATCAAGGATCCCAAATCCATAGGAAAATTGGATGGGTCAGTTGCACAAGATGGACAATTAATGGAGCAGAGTTCCAGTTGTACAGGTTTAGCATGTACGGGACATCACAACAGGCCTGATGCACCAAACAGCAACGAAAGAAAAACACATCAAAAATCAAAACTGAACGAGCCTAGGACAGCAGGTACAGACACTGGGTACAGAGGAAATGAAAATGCAGCGAGCAATCAGAGCAGAGCAATGAGAATGGCAATTAGAAATGAATAATTTCAACATAGAGGCAACAAATATTAGAGCATCTGAAGCCCGAAAAGACACCATACACAGATGCAAGGCTAGAAATTGAACTGATAACCGCATCAGAAGGAATGGAGGCAAAATCGAATCTTTAGCCAATCGGGACGAGTCAAAGGACCCCCTCGCCGGAGAAATCCAAATCAGACATCAAGGTATGAAAGGATACACCGTCTTGAAGGCGCCCTTGCCAAGAACCTCCGTGTACTGCAGGGAGCCGCATGCATCGTCACGTAGAGATCAGGGGAAGAAGAGGCTGCATCAGAAAGAGAGAGGCGAGGAAGGAGAGAAAGGTTGGATCAAGGGAGGCATTACCCGTCCGTAGCGGCCGGTGGGGTCGAGCTCTACGAACTCCGGCTCCGTCTCCGTCTCCGGCGGCGAGGGCGGCATCCTGGCGGGCGGCGGCGAGGGGCGGCAGTTTGACGGGCGGGTAGCGGTTTGGGAGTTTGCCGTTTTGGGGCGTCGCTTAATTGGGATCACAGGGGTCTCGTCGTCTCGCGGCTTCGCCCTTTCTGAACCGAAAGCAACCCATGACTGTCGCTCGGGTGATATTAACGGCATGGACTTTGCTGATGAAATTTCTACTTCATGCTGCTCCCTGAACGGCAAAAAAAAAAAAAACAAACAATTTCGATTACTCTCCATATATATTTTTTTTGAAGCTAACTTAACTAGTACTGTTCATTATTCACCACAAATGCAAAGTCAGATACAAGTACCTGGTACAGATCAGCTGTCCCTTGCAAACAAACCAAATTTTGCACGAGGGATCTGCTCTCTGCATAACTTCAATTGCCGTCCTGGACTTTGGTTTGTCCATCTTTCTGAAACCAAAAGTGACACGTCATATAATTTTGATACTCTATGATGACGATGATGTGTTGTACTAACTTTCTTAAGTCCGCCTATCTGCAGCATTCAGTAGTTATTTTAGGTATACCTTGAGTAGCGCTTATCTGCAGCAGCTGAAATTACTAGCTTAGCGACTCCATGCAAGGCGATAAGATCGATCAGGCCGGCTACCACATCGTCGTTCTCAAAAACTAGTTTCTCACATTTGACCTGAAATTTGCAAACAGTTAGTGGCGAGTCAATCATCTTGGAAATGTCTGTGCTTGAAGCTCTTGATTAGTTTAAGTTTTCCATTTATTGAGGAGTAAATGTTTTAAAAAATACTCAAATATCAGCAGCAATCCAAAAGAAAAGTAAGCCAAGGAGGAAGAGTACAGGAATCTGACAAGGCGAGTGAAACATGAAACTCGTCGAAAGCAAGAATATAATGTCACCTTCATTTTGGAACACTGATGGACGTAGTCGTTTAACATCTTGTTCACCTTTCCAAGCTCAGCCCATCTGAACAGAGTCACTTGCTCTGGGCTTAATTTACTAGCAGGAAATTTGGCTCCCACTGAGATTACAACAGAAACATAAAAAAAGTTAGAGGTTGAATCCGGAATCAATCATGGAGCTATCTTCCCCAATAGGGATGGTTCGACATCAAAAGAATCTCTAGAGCAATGGTCCTGATCCAAATAGAGGTGAAGAGAACTCATTTTCTAACGGTTAGACTGCCATTTTTCACCTCTCAATAGGTACAATATCATATTCCACTAAAGGAATAAACACTTTTCTTTACTTTAATTCATATATGGTATAGCCATGCTGTGCCATTTCAGATTTGACATGCTCCACCGTTTTGGGACACAAAAGTGGGCCAACTACAGGAACAATAGTTGACCACAAGAACTAGTACTATGCATTATGCTGAATACTGAACAAGCAATGCCAAGCAAATTCTTTGGGCAAAAGAAGGATACAGATAAAATCAAATTCTAATGAGCGGTGGAGATAATATCAAGAATTAAGCGGTGGAGATAATATCAAGAATTAAACACTTACTCACTGGAATCATCTGCGACGGGACATGCACATGCGCGATCACGATCGTGGATCCGCCGCCGGCGAAATGGCTGAGCGCCCACGACAGCGTCGACTGCCCCGCCTTGAACTCCGCCGGCAACGCCACGAACACCTTCTCCTCCTCCTCCTCCGCCATCTTCTTCGCGGAGCTCGTCTCGCCGCCTCAATCAGCCGGGAAGAAGAGAGCTCCGTGTGCAAGAAGCAGGAGGCTTCAGACGCCGTGCGAGGAGGAAGGCAACCACCTCCTGTGACAGGGAGACGGCTTGCCCTTCCCTGGCACCTGCTGACCTGCAGCTTCCAACTATGTACGGCACATGGACTATATCAACACTTGTCGCATGACTGAAGTTTGCTTCTTCAATGATGCCGCGTGCAGTTGACTGGTAATCCATGTTTCTTTTTCATGGGTCCAAATTTCGACTGATTGAGGCGAAGCAGAGCACACGGAAGGCATATTCTGGCAAGTTCAGGATGCACATCTTTGAATATCTCTCTGATAATAACCCTATAGTCTTGGAGTTACATAAATATTTGTATGCGTTGAAGGATGGCACACTACTTCCATTATTCCATAGTGTGAAAAGTCGCGCAACGATTTCTACATGGAGCTGATAATAAAAGCAGAGGCTCGTATCATTAGCACAAAGATAAGTAGCAATCACGCAATAAACAAGCATTATCATAATTCACATCACTGAAACTTCGAAGCAAAACATTTGCCCCCGCCTGAAGGTCAGCAGTTACTAGTAGCATCGGAATAAGATGGTGACATGGTGCGATAAGCTAAAATGTTCCCTAAGCTAAATAGTTGAATGAAGAATCTAGCCCAGGTGTTAGCTAAAAGACCGTGTGATGAAGTGATAACAGAAAGGTAACTTTCAATTTTCGGCAAAAAAGAAGAAGAAGAGGCAACTTTCAAATGATGTTTACAGTGGCTACTTCGGTGCGACCTGATTGAAATGCATTATTAAAACTCTGTTGGGATCAGGAACCACCTTATCACATTTCACAGGAGACTTGTTAAACCTCTTTTTTTCTGAGATCACAACAAAGTTAAATCAGTAAAAAGAGAGCCCCTATAAAACTGAAACTAGGGCTGGAAAGTGACAAGAAAAGAAGATTTTCGGAAGGATCTTACGGTGACTGCTGTGGCCATAAGGCAAGATGTTTTCGCACCTTGAAACGTCACTACTTTGCTACCTAGTGCATCGCTTGCTTGACCCAGTACGGCATCCGTACAGGATTGAAAATTGGAAGGATCATCTACTTTTTCACTTCACTACTAGTATATATATGGCGACATCATCGCTGATTTTACTTTTTCTTGTTTATTCCATCAGTATACGGGAGAAGGGCGCTGCCTTGATGCTCACAAATCTCTGACGTGTGCACAAACCGTACAGGCATCTAAAAGCAGTAAAGAAGACTGTTGAATGGGATCCTAAGACTGACCGCAACAGGGTCCTGGAAACGACCATGAACCGTTAATTTACCGGATCGTTCACCCAAAACTCGTTGCAACAGGAGCCGCTAAACCAGCCGGCATCTTCCCGGCTCCCGTCGGGCGCCGCCAAATCTGGTGGACGCGCCGGCCGTCCGCCAAATCGACTCCGCCGGCTCCCCCGTCGCGCGTCCGCGTCGCCGTTGCCCTCCGCGTCGCCGTCGCCCCTCCGCCGCCTCCCCCGTCGCGCGTCCGCGTCGCCGTCGCCCGTCCGCCGCCTCCCCCGTTGCGCGTCCGTGTCGCCGTCGCGCCTCCGCCATGAGCACCGTCGACCCCTGCGCTGTTTTCTTTCCTTCGCCGTTTCGATTCAATCCATTCGCTGCTGCGTGTTCGATTAAAGATTTCGTGGCTGGTTTCCTTTGGCCACCTTGGGTTCTTGCTTTTCATCTCTTGGTGCTGCTGCGGATCGTGGCTGACCAAACTAGTAGAGGATCTTGCTCCGTATGAGGAACAATTTCACTGATTTCACAGCCTAGGTAGCATAGCATACTGCATGAGACATTCAGTTTGGTCTCAAGGATAGGCAATGTATTGGATACTGCAGTAGCATATCAATACTGTATGGTCTCAAATGAAAAAAATGCAGTCACCATGTTTACATTGTTTTCACAGCAAATGTACTGGCTAGTGGCTATTCAAACAAAAAGAAGATATGCCTGTCTGTTTCGTTCTGTCTCTGGTTCAGTTGACAGAACAGATATGCAGTTTTGCGGTACTTCGTTCTGGCTCTGGTTCGTTCTGGTTAATGTTCAGGTGTTGATCAAAGTAAAATGCAGTCAACATTTGCTACCTTTCGTCTGTCTCTGGTTCAGTTGACAAGAACAAGGTGCATAGCACACACCAGTCATAGAAGTGTTGCAACCTGAGTTGCTGTTTTGTGGTAGAGCAATATTGAGTACTGCCCACTGATATAATTTTCTTGTTCACTGCTGAAACAGATATGCAGTTCATTGCTAGAGCTGCTTCCTGCTAGAACTGTCAAAGCATCACAGAATTGTTTGCTTGCTGTCAGAGCTGCTTCGTGCTAGAACTGTCAAAGCATCACAGAATTTCTGTAAACTGTTAATGAATTTTTTTACTTGTGAATCATTTGTGATAGTAAGATATGGTATGTTAGTCAATCTGTTTGAACCAGTCCAGAGTTGGGTTATGACCAATAAATCATGTATATGACAGAATTGGGTTGTGGCCAATAAATCATTTAGTACATATATGCTTCTGTAGTCACCAGTATTATCAAATGGAAAGAAAGAAGCTATTTTACTCACCAGTATTTGGATGAGCTATTTTCTGTACTTTCACCAGACTGTAGCTTATACAAAACTACTTTATACTCTGAACTGGTTTTTATACAGTGAATTATTCATGCTGATTTATATAGTGATTATACTCAATGGAGGGTGAAAAGAAAGAGAAGGAAGAGGACGAACGCATATTGCCATTAACCTGGATAAATGTCAGCCTATGGAACGAATTTACTATCAAGCGCTACAAGAAGAGATCATTTTGAAGTTGAAGTCCCGACGTCAAGCGCAACAATAAGCTTGTTTTTGTTATTTACTTCTGAGATTTATATTTATCTAAATTATGGGCAGCTCTGTATCGGTTATCAACAGAATTATGTAAACTATATGGATATGTATCTCTATCTATATGAATAATGTACTATATGATCTGTGTCAAAATAGAGGTAGCTGAAATCTGGAAATTATATTGAGGCCCTTTTTTCTTTCTCTCTGGAGTCACTTTGAGTTCTTGCAAGAATTCTGGAGGAAGAATCTGATGGCTGTTTTACCATTATGCAGTTGAGACCATGGATCTGTGTCGATTATATTTTGCATGTTCAGTTTCTGTTTCATAACTGTGAAGGACAAACTCATGGCATTTTTAAGTATTTTTATCTGACCTGCAATGCCAATAGTACTAGCTTGCTTTAGATTCTCAACATGCTGCACGACGTCGTGGTTATTTTGATCATTAGAAATATTTATTCTTTAACTGAAAGAAAGAAACACTTATTAAATGGTGACCTTCAACCTGACTGATGCAGTTGAGATTATTGAGCGTGAACGAGTTGGGTGTGTACATGCTTGAGATTTTTTGCTGTACTCTATATTTCAACAATGTATATATTCTGCAGCTGAGATTTTTTGCACAGAAGTTATTCACCAGTATATGGAAATGGAGTGTCATATTCAATCAACAAAGTAATAAATCATATTATGTGAATAATCAGTCAGAGGTGTCACAACAAAACTCTTAAATAGAAAAATACACCACTATGGTTACAGGATGACACCAATGATGCTCAACAATTATCTTTCTACTACAAAGGCATTACACCTTTTCGCATCTCTTGTCGCAGCTGCATTTGCTCCTCCTTGCTTAACATTCAGGTTGTGTTGTTTCTTGTGCAACTAAGAACATGTCAGCCGTCGGAATTCCTTTGCTTTACAGTAGCATGACCATTCGGAATGAAATCTGAACAATACTTGGACAGCTTTTATACCCAACATCACCCAGTGTCACAATTCCCTTTGGGAGCGCGGAGCTGGGGAGCGCGGGAGGCGGCGGCCGGCCGGAGCAGGGGCGCGCCTAGCAGGAGAGCGCGGGAGGAGGCGGCGGCGGGCAGCAGATGGAGGAGGAGGTACAGGTCACTGTTGCACGAAATCGAATTTGGAGTGTGGAATCTTTTAGAGAAAATATGAAATATTCCTTTGGAGAGTGAAAAAATAGAGGCTACTGCTGCGGTCAGTCTAAACAGGTTTATCAGCCTGGTTTGACATGGAACGGTCACAACCACAAGCCAGGTACAAGGGTGAAAATTTGGTTGAGAAGTGACAGTTTTGTGGCGGGCGGGTTTAGGCATGGAATGAATGGTCACAACCACACAAGGGCGAATTGAAGGGTGGTTGAGTTTGGTCAAGCCAGGTAAACAAACAATCTTTCTTCTATCTGAAGAACGTGCGTTTGTTTGGTTGTGGAGCCTGTCACGGGACGGGAAGGACACGTTCTTCTTCACCAGCGCCGCACAACACGTACGGGTCGACGAGACCGAGAGGAGAGGTCATCTACTATCTCTTCTCTCTCCTCGGGGTGGGCCATACGAGCATCGGACCGTGACCGGCGTCCACGTTTCCTCGGTTGGTTGGCCCCCCGGCCGGTGGTGTGGTGCGCTGGTGCCGTCCCCCTCTCCTTCCTCTCCTCTCCCTGTCGTCGCCAACTTTCCCTTCCCTCCCTCCTCGCCGTGTTCCATCGGTTCCATTGCCGCCGCGCTCACGAGTTCCGCCCTCCCTCTCCCCCCCAGCACGCCAATAACATACGCGGGAACCTCCCCTGCACGTGCGCCCTCAGCTCTTCTCTCCTCGGACCCTGATAAACCGCCGCCGCCGCATCGACGCGGGTGGCTGGCTGATCGCGCCGGGGTTCTGCGCCTGCCGCCCTGATCGGAGGAACACCGGCGCCGCGGATTCAGACCCGTCGGGGAGGTCGCGGCGGTCAGGTTTGCTGCTCAAGCTTCCGCCTTTCTGACCCTTCGATTTGGTTCGATTCGTCCTACTATACTAGAATAATATCGCCCCGTCGTCCAAAGAAGATCCTTTGCGTTCCCCTTTTTTTACTTAAATAGTAAGATAAGAAGCAATCAGGAAAAAAAGACGGATTTTTTAAGCGCCTGGTTGGTGATCTGGCAGCTCATGGAATTGGGATTTCAGATGGAGCCCTGCCTTGCTACTTGATACAGCTGTTTAGAATATTCTCAACTGGAAATACAAAATTTAATTAGGGCTTTTTT